>RCWM02000510.1:600000-778810 GCA_003667255.2 Euschistus heros
CCCTAGAAGCCGTCAAATTTTCCAAAAACTGCATAATTTAGTTAGCTTTTTAGTGGTGTAACTCATGATACAATTTCACTTCACCTTTTGAGTCCAACAGAAGTTTTTCTGATGAAAAACACGCTTGAGAATAAATGCTAATAATGCATAATGTGCCTGCTACTCATTAGTCCAGACAATGATATCACGTTCTGATTGGAATTAGTGGATTTATTTAGTTAAGCTTTGTAAACAATTATAATCCCACTGTTTGCAAAGGTCATAAGAAGTTGTCCTCACATTTCATGACTGTATCAATTGCCATTGACTTGCAACATTAGATAATCAGCAAGAATTTAGGTCCCCCCCCTTACTCCCTATAAATAAGATTTTTTTTGGGGGGGAGGGAGAGGGAGGGCTTGCCACCTTCACAACTCTTTACCCCTCATGCTTATGGACAAGAGATAAAATAACTAATACATTTATTCAATCTAGCAGGTTCGTGAAGCTATCAAGCATTTATTCAAGCATTTATTATTCTCAAGCGTGTTTTTCATCAGAAAAACTTCTGTTGGACTCAAAAGGTGAAGTGAAATTGTATCATGAGTTACACCACTAAAAAGCTAACTAAATTATGCAGTTTTTGGGAAATTTGACGGCTTCTAGGATGCTCCAGTGGGGAGTGAGACATTTTCAAAAAATATTAAAAATTTAAGTTTTAATAAATGTTTTGTGTTTTGCGCGTTAAATGGCCCTCTAAAAGTAAATTTAAAATAACTATACCTAGGTCATATTTTAGAAACTTTAATGCTGATTAAGAAAATATTATCACTTTTGTTTCTACGCTAAAACAAAGTAGAGAAAACTGCCATTTTTCAGAAAAAATAAAGATTTTAAAAATAAAAACAAAAAAAATCTATCTCCTCAACAGATTGAGATAGGACACTTGTTTCTGCGGCATTCTACCCCGTTTAGCATGCAGTATTACCCAATTATTTTTTTTACACTATGTCTGGGACACCCTGTATATATATATATATATATATATATATATTTTTTTTTTTTTTTTGGAGGGGGGAATTTATTATTCTCTATATTATATTGTTTAATAAATTATCATTTCATTGTTTTTACTTGTATATTTAGTAAGTGGTTCCTTGTTTTGTTGAGGATAACATTCTGTCTCACTCAATTAGTAGCATCTCTGTAAAGAGATCCTTCGAGACAAAAATAAGAGCACATTGCCTAGATTTCTCTGGCCCACCCCTCATGCTAGTGTAGTTTTATGATTAATTTATTTACTTTTTTTTTTTAGGAACTAACCAGTGTTGAAGAACTACGTAACCATCACAAATTTGAACATAAGCAAGACACAAAGTATATGTGCCTTTATTGTTCAAAACTTTTTATTCTCTATGCTGCTTTTGTTGCTCATTTAAAACGCCATAGAAACAGCATCAAATATAAGTATGTATATATATATCTTATGATTTCATATTAAAAAAAAAAAATTTTCTGCCTTTATTATCAAATATTAGTTTTCTGTATTACATTTACCTTTATATATATAATAATAAAGCTTCATTTACATATTTAAAATAACAAAATCACTTAGATACTTATACTTGTAGAGGTCTACAAAATCTACATGATTAATGTAGATTTAATCAGCAGTAGATAGTTTTTACATTTTAATATTGTTTTAAAAAAACAGTAGGAAAATTTATGAAAAAAAAACGAAACCCACATAAGAATATACACTCCCTGTAAAAAAAAAAAAAAAAAAAAAAAAAAAAAAAAAAAAAAAAAAACAGCTCTTATTAATTTTGATGTTTTAGTTTAGGGGGCCTAATCCATATTTAATTTTACTTATCTTATTAGAATTAATTTATGAATTAGTTCATGAGAGGCAGTAGGGATTACTTATTTCATTTTTACTTACTATTTGTCAACTAATGAAGGATGTTTTTCTTACTTCACTTGAGGTACGCAGGATGATATAGAAGGATCAATACAATTAGGATTGATGAATTAATAATAATAATAATAATAATAATAATTACTGATCATATGATCATAAACAACAGGCCGGATATAGTGATCATAAACAAAGTTAGGAAATCAGCTTTTATCATTGAAATCGGGGTTCCATCAGATGACAATATGTTCCAAGTTTTAGCTGAGAAGAAGAGGAAATACCAGGAGCTGGCAGAAGAACTCAAACAACCATATAGACTCGATAAATGCAGTGTCTTGCCCATAATTATATCTTGTAATGGGCTGATTCCGAAAGAGACAATTTGTTAAATAGAGAAGTTGGAGCTGCCAAAAACAGTGCTACAAAAAATGCAACAAGCAGCATTGTTGGGAACTACAACAATAGTTCGGAAATTTTTAAATTCCAAATAAAGATTCATGGTTGACCATGTGTGGTCCCCAGAATGTTTGCTACGACTAGGTGTGAAAACAAATAAAATAAAATAATAATAATAATGATAATAATATGGATTGATTGACAAGACGGTGCCATATTATAAATATAAGCCGAAAAATGTATTGGTAGCTGGTGGATATAGACTGTACTGGGATCAGCAAATATTAACCGACCATCCAGTCGCTCACTATAAGCCAGAAATCTTGTTGCTGGATATGAACAAGGGAACCGGCAAGATATTTGAAGTAGCTATACCTGTTGATGACAATGTGCATAAGACAATAATGACAAAGATTTCCAGGTATCAGGATCTGGCAGCGGAGCTGAAGGCTATATACAGGCTGGATAAAGTCAAAATTTTGCCTTATCTTGCAATGGACTGATTCCAAAAACTACAGTAAATTCTTTTAACAAAGAAAGAATATTACTTGGAAAATTAGAAGATGCACAAAAAGCAGTACTTTTGGACACAACAGCAATACTCAGGAAAACACTAAACTTATAAAATTTCGGTTGGTGAAAACCCCCGAAAGAATACAATCACTACTTTATGTGTGAATAATAAAATAATAATAATCTCAATAGAAGTGGCACTTAATTCATCAATCCTAGATGTTTTTCTTGATTTATTTTAATTCTCTTCCCTCAGTGGACCTTATTCTTTTTGTTGTTTAGGGTGTAGTATAACAGTATTTAAGTGTATGCGTGTTCAGTGTATTTTCTTTTCTTATGTTTATACCAGCATCCCCTGTCGTGGCTTCACCCGTTCTCATAAGTACTCAGATAATTTTATCTAATTGTTAAAGAAAATAATGATATTTTCCGATGCGACTTCTCAATACTCGCATCGGCCTCGAGAAAATGGACTGTATTGAAAAGTATCAAAACGAGGTTTCGCACCTTTGGGGAGATCTTATTAAGAAGGTAACCTAACCAAATATCACATAAAAAAACACTCAACTGGTTATAGCCGCCGACGATCTTTTCGGAGGCCTCAAGGCAGATAAGGGCTAGTTGCACCGGAAATTTATAGGATGCGTCTATGTACGATATACAAGACCTTTTCTCCTTTCTCCCCCTCACATAAGCGAACATAATAATTGAAATTTTTTTGTTTATTAATAAAAGTCTTGTATTGTAGCATACAATTAATAAGCATTATTTTCATAATGATATTTTCAAGGATAACATTAATTTTTAACCTGTTAAAATTGCACATATTTGGCGGTTGAAGATTATATAAAAGCGTAATTAAACATCCAATTTGTAATTTTAATTTATGAATTATGAATGGACTGAGACTACTAAGAAATGCGGACAATGGACTGCATTATCTGCGCTTACAAAAAAAAGGCCCATGAATCATATTTTCACACATAATATAAAAAAGCAATTTTGATTTGGTAATAATTTTTATTCAGCAGAAATAATTTTATTGAATTATGATAAATAATTCTTAGTTGTTACTAAATATTTTTTTAATATATTTTTATTTTGAAGAGAAAAGATTTTACCCGGTTGGGATTCGAACCCAAGTCTAGAATGTGGAGACTTGGGTTCGAATCCCAACCGGGTAAAATCTTTTCTCTTCAAAATAAAAATATATTAATTTTATTGATTTCATCTTGTTGAATTTTAATTTCTAACCATAAAAGTATATGACAGTGTAGCAAATCTTGTTTCTTCCATTCAACATTGTATATTTAAATTTTTACTATTGCTAAATGCTAAAATGATTTAGTTATAATTTGGTTGAGATGGGTTCAATAATTTTACTATTGGAAACCCTATTGCGGAATGGTGCTAACCACAAATCGGTCGATTTTCAAACCACTGGGATCTGCATGTTGCACCACATATTTTGTTATCTAAATATTATCCCTTTATTATTAAAAAATTAATTTAAAATCAGTAGATTTTATTATTGCTAAACTTTCCTTAAATTATAAAGGTGATGTGGTTAAAATTTGGTACAGATTGGTTCACTAGTTTTCACGGTTAGTGATAACGAAAAATGGCTTGTCTTTTTAAAAATAGTATAGATTATTTTCCGTATTGTTAGTTTTTATTGATTAACAAGTCAATAGAATCTCTCGAATATCTGGAAAAGTCACTATAATTATGCATGTTAATTCCAAAAGGGGGAGGCGCGGTAGCTCAGTGGGTAAGGTGCTTAACTACCATGCTCCTGGGCCCGAGTTCGAGTCCGACTGACTGTCATTTCAGCCGTGGATCAGATTCGAGGTCACGAGACCCTCCTGGGGCACACCCAGCCTCTTAAAAAGTGGGTACTCTTAATTGGAGAAAAACCTGGCAGTTGGGCGTGAAATCTGGCTAAATCACATCCTTTCACAACCGTTGGCTTAGGAACAGTACAGCCTACCTATAAGTACTGAACCCGGGCCCCTTCATGGGCTGTAAGTGGTACAGAATTTCAATAGGCATGAGTTCTATATCATGTATTGTACTTCAAAATGGTTATTTTCAGAAAACCGTAAATCTTTGTTATTGAAAACTTCAAACAAAATTGTTAGTTTTTATTCAAACTGATTAGGCTGTTCTATTTTCTTAAAATAATATGGAATGAAAACTTCCTTTTAGAACTAATATTCTCAATTCTAAAATTGATCATTTTCTTATTGGAATTTTTGATCTTCTAATAAACTGAATAAAAGATAATCTGGAAAAAATCATTTTTATTGACACAAAAAATATGAATTAATTTTGATCATAGTTTAGTTTCCAGCTTTTTCAATCATTTTGTTTTAATCTTGTAGTTGCCTTGAATGTGGGAAAGGTTTTTCTAACAAAAAGGTTCTGGATGCTCATTCTTCTAGCCATTCAGATGCTCGTCCTTACGCTTGCCAAGAATGTGGAAAGTCCTTCCGACAGCAAAGTGCTTTGTATATACATAGTCGTTGCCATCTTCCAGATGATGTAAAAAATAAATTTCCATGCAACCTTTGCAATAAAAGGTAATTATTTATATGAGATTAATTATCTAATCATATTGGTTTTAATGTATTATTAATTGTTACTATGTTTTTAGTCTAAGCCAATTTATTGGTACAGGTACTGGTATTGGTGGGGAAGAACTAGTTTGGCAAGTAGACCTTTGAGTCTTTTGTGTCTACCCCAAAGGCTTAATTGTTATTATAGATATGCTGCTTAGTACCAGAGAATGGGAGTGAAAAGATACGTTTTGTTGAACTGCCACGAAATATTATATGAGCCAGGTGGTAAAAGATTCCACATTGCTTTGAAATGAGCACTCTGGGATCCTCTACCCAATGTGTTTGGTTATCGAAGTCTATTAGCAAAACATAGTTTATTCAATCAATATTGTAAATATAACAGACTTCAAAGACTCTGAAAGAGTGCTCATTGTTTCCGACTACTCCATTATTTACTAGGCAAGTGTTCAAAGCTCCCAATAAATTACTAAAGACTTATTAACATGGCAATAATTAGACCCATTTGGACATACGGAATTGAGCTTTGGGGCTCCACTAAACCTTCCAATTCTTCTCTTATCCAATCCAAAATCCATCATAAAATTCTCAGTGCTCCTTATTATGTCACAAACAAACTTATTCATAGAGATCTCAATGTTCCATATGTTGCTGATTTTGACCAAATCAGATTCCTATCCTTTCATTTTAAACTTCATATCCAGTCGAATCCACTAGTCTCCCAACTTGCCTCACACTCAATTCCCGATAATCCTCCGAGGCGTCTGAAAATATGATGGCCAAGAGACTTTCTAATGTATAACTTTTATTTATTGAAGTGCTACTACTTGGTATTGACATGTCATTGTAATCATTTTCCACAAATTTGCGTGAATTCTGGCCAAATCTCATCCTTTCACAACCGTTGGCCGAGTAATAATATATCCTTACCTAAGTACTGAACCCAAGACCCTTCATAGGTTGTAGTGCTACAGGCTTTATTTTTATATTAAGGTAATACAAATAATTTGTATTACTTTAATATAAAGATGGTCTTGGATGCAGTCAGGAGAAAGAAAAAACACTTCCAAGTTGAAAAATTCTCTATGGAGTGCCGACATTTTGATCGCAGATCTTCTTTTGGCTGATTAAATCATTCAGGAGAGGAGACGAACAAATGCAATAGCCAACAATTGGTCGTCTCCTCTCCTGACTTTTTCGGTCACTATGAAGAAGACCTACCGAAACTTGGGCGCTCCATTAAGTTTTTAATTTGGACTTGTTTTCTCTTTCTCTTTACTGCACTCCAGACCATCTTCTTCTTATATTTCTTACAATCAACTATACTAGTCTTATTATTTTTATAAGTATTTATTACTAAGGACTAAAATTTTGTTTTCAGGTTCTCAACTAAACCTAATTTAGTAACACACATGAGGATACATTCAGGGGTTAAAAATTATACATGTGATCAGTGTGGTAAAAGTTTTATTCAGAAAGGAAATTTAGATGCCCATTTGCTAACCCACTCACACGATAAACCATTCTCCTGTGAGTTATGCTGTAAAAGGTATGCTTTACAGGATAACAATGATACTTTACTGAAAATGTATTGTCATTGGTTTTTTTAATAGAAAATAAAAAATAAAAAAATATTGTGAAATTATTCATGGTTAGTGTTAAATGGTGCAAAACTAAAGAATTTATGAAATAGAAACTTTAATCTTAGAAAAAGGACCATGGTCGAAAGACTTCGCAGTCAGTATGTTAATAACTATTGGTCATAGTCTGTGAACAAGAGGAGATCGCACACTTCTGATTGCCTCCTTTTTTTAACTAAACTTGAAAAAGAATGATTTTAAAATTGCTCATTAGAATATGTTAAAATATCGCTTTATTGTTCTAAATACCATTAAACATGTTTAATGGGCCTGTAATTGTTGAACTTGAGTAATTATCAAAAACAGCTATATGAACATGAATCACCTTAACTAAGAATTTAAATATGTGACATTACAATTGTACTGAAGATAAAAAAAAGAAAAAAGTTTTTAGCTATTAGGTCATTCATTTAAGGGAATTTAATAATTTAGGGTTCAATAGCCTTTTGAGTTTCCAACAGAGGTTTAGTTGTTGTTGTTGATCCTTGTTGGATCAAGAAGGATGCTTTTTCAACAAGGATCAACAACAACAACTAAACTTCTGTTGGAAACTCAAAAGGCTATTGAACCCTAAATTATTAAATTCCCTTAAATGAATGACCTAATAGCTAAAAACTTTTTTCTTTTTTTTATCTTCAGTACAATTGTAATGTCACATACTTAAATTCTTAGTTAAGGTGATTAATGTTCATATAGCTGTTTTTTCTTAATTTCATTTGATTACCATTTTCTGATACCTAAAAATAAATATCTTTATTTTTTTTATGTTTAGGTTTAAAACTGGAATGCAGTTACGTAAACATCATTCAGTTCATACTGGTGCTAAACCACATCAGTGTGATGTATGTGGACGAACGTTTCGAGAAAAGGGTACTCTACGAGAACACCACAGGATTCACACGGGTGCAATGCCCTTTACATGTGAATTTTGTGGTAAAGCTTTTAGATTCAAGGGAATTCTAACAGTAAGATATATATTTATTTTTTCTTTTAAGTGTTAATGTACATAGTAAGGTCCAAAAGTTTCCAGCCTGGGATAGAAGGAAAAGTGAAAGAAAAAAACTGGTCTTACTGTTTTTCAATATATTCTCCTCTAAGTTCAACACTCTTTATACAACGCTTTGGCAACATTTCTATACCATGAAAAAAATAATTTTCTTCTTTGTTAAAAAAATGTTCTTCCACTGCTGCTTGGAAAAAACACATAAAAATTCATTGCTGCAGTGAACTCGTTCCTGTTTTTGAGCAGCTGAAAGAATTTTTGGAACCCATCTTGCACCAACCTTATTCAAATGCAAATGTTCTTTGATGATCCTCAAAACACTTGTTTTTGGAATCCCCAACCTCGCTGCTATTTCCTTGGTTTTTATTCGCAGCAGTCAGACAGCAATTCAGATTCCACTAGTTGGATTGTTTCAGAGATGTCAACTTCCAATGGGCGACCGGGACGCGGGTCACATAGACGTTTTCTCCCTAACTTAAATAATTTTGCCCATTCTTTCTTTCACTGTGGAATACGAGAGGAGAGGGACTGCCCATATACATAATCCAAGCGCTGTTTAATTTTCGCAGGAGTAAGACCCTCTTTACAAAATAATTTAATAACTGCACGAATATCGAGTTTGAACATTGTAAAAATGGGGAGTTTCCTTCAAGGCTGGACACTGACTGACAGGACTGAGGAAGTGTGGGCGATGGGTATGGAGAGAGCAGGCATGGACTGCATAGGCGTGCAGGTCCCGGCACGTTTGAAGAAGGGGAAGCAGGACAGGCTGGAAACTTATGGACCTTACTATATCTGTGGTCACGGGGAAGAAGTGGTTAAGTCCAAAAATGGGAATTTTCAGGGCAACGATTTCAAAGTTTGCAGCTCAACTGTAATTCCAATTTTCAATATAATTAACTTTTTTGGAGTTTATAATTCTTCAAATACATTGGTAAAATCATGTTTCAAGTAAAATTGAATTTGGAAAAACTTTTCCCGGATTTTTCCATACTTAGCCTATCTTTCACCGGCACTTACCTAGTTATTGACGCTAATTACCTAAATACGTACCTTACATTGATAACTTACTCGTGTTCGTTAATTTCTTGTTTTTCAAAAAGCGTATCGTTAAAATGATTAATAGGCAGTTAATCAGAAGGTAAATGAATGATAAGGCCATAAATCATCGTTTTATTTGTATAAACATTAGAGTAACAATTTTATTAACGTGGAAAGCAATTACCAAATTAAAAAGATATTCAAATTCAATGAAAATAGCGTAACAATTCAAGCAGATGACAAATATATTGATAAAATTCAAGAAAAAAAAATAAAAAAGTATAATACTATAAAGTGAAATAGTTAAAGGAATTTCTTATGTAAAAAAGAATGAAATGTAAAACTATAAAAAATACAACTATTCAATCGATAAACTCTCGTCTGGGTCAATTTCCTCTAAGCCTGGGTCTGTAGGAGGTTCAGGTTCGTTGTTTGTTGTTTAATTTATGCAAAAATTATGAAATGTATGGTCGATCAGAGGTAAGAGTGTGAGAATATCTTTTTTCTTTTCATTGGATATTGGAAGTGAGGCGTTCGAAATTCTGGGAATTTGTTTAGGAATAACAGACTTTCTTTTTCTTCTTAAATTAATTTCTCTAAACGGTTCATGTTTTGTAAGAGTGTTTTTAAAATATACCATCGTTGACTCTTTGGAATATTTTAGCCACTGTACCGGCCTCTACACAAATTTTTGGCCATCGTTTTCCTTTTTTATATAATAAAAGGCCCTCCTTTTTTGAATAGTGAACCAAAGTCGAAAAAGTTTTCTTTTATATCATGGCAACAACTTCAAAAGGGTTTCTTTATTTGCAAGATCTCACTATTTGTATCCAATCGTTTAAGTGGTTAATTTTTATTTTTGTATTCTTCTTTTCTTTTTCAATCAATGTGTGGTCGGAATCACACTCCATGTGGGTATGTCCACTTACGAAAAATTTGTGATTTATTTCTTTCAATGGTAAGTTCTCTAACGCGTAAAGGAACATAATTGTTCTTATTTTGTCCGCTACAAGTATATGAGTAATAAGTAACTTCCTCCGTTTCTGGTCCTTACATTTTTAAATGTTCAAATAGGCATGACGCTATTTGCTTTGCCCCTCTTCCCTCAATGGTCTCATCCCACATAAAAACATGTACTTTTGTTATCCACCAAGTCATGATTCGTAAGGTTAAAAGTCCATAATTGTCTCTTATAGAATGCAACAGATGTTTTAAGGTAAGGAGTCGGGAGATATTGTTGCAGTTAAAAAGAAAACACACGTTTTTTTTTGGATTTTGAACTCCTTCTTCCTTGTCCTCGCGTTTACATTCGTAAGCAAATTCTGCCATTTCATGATGCGCATTACGTTTTTCAATAATTTCAGCTCGGTCTTCTGAAGGAAGGCTTATAATTTGAGCTTGAAATAAATAGCATGTGTGACATGTGTCATTTTTTGGTTTCTTGAACGACAAATTAAGTTCGTGAAAACATTTTGCATACAAGGTAGCAGAAACTGGATTTGATCTTGAGTCAGAGTACAATTTCTGCATTTTGGTGATATTAAGTTCACTACTTAAATATTTTTTAGATGAAGAATGCCGGCAATAATGACTTTCGTAGCTTGGGAATGAAAGGATGTGACTTTTTACCTCATTCATTTCAGTTTCTGTTCGTTTGTTGTAAGCGGGAGCCCGTCATCGATTATCTTGAGTTACGATGCCACAAGAAGAACGCTGTTTTTCTTAATTATTATCGCTATAAAACCTTTTTTTTCCCCTAACGTTCGACAGAAACATTTTTATAAACAGAATGCATTTTTGTGTCAATATAAAATGAATATGAAAAACTGCAATTTCTATTTGCTTTTTTCGGATTAGATTTAATAGTTTTTGTATTACTAACAATAAGTACAACATGAGAAGAAACACTTCCCCATACACCCCACAAACACTTTGGCCCTTCTATCACGGGAACCCAGACCACAGTATTCTGAGAATATCTTTTCCCTTTCCGAAAATGTTAAGAACTTATTCCACAAACCTTAGTCCGATAATAAGCTAAACATGCGTATTGAATTTCTTAGAAAGTAATTGCCTATTACGAATCAGTAGTACATAAATAGGTAAATGAAATAGACTGTTTGCCCGCAAAATGCAGTTGTGTAAATTAATATGCCAAATTTCCGTTGGCAATAACTAGGTAAGTATACTTGTCTTCACAATTATGAAAAAAAATCATCGGCATAAAATAAATAATTGTACTTACCTACTTATTCTGGAAGACAATTTCATTCCAATGTTGGACAAGTCAACTTAGCTGAGAAAATGTGAACGCCCCTAAGATACCTAAAAACGCACATTACCATAACTTGAAAGCAAACTGGTTTCAGACTTAGCCACTTCTTGGCGTTGTGTAGAAGCCCTAAAAGAAGCTGTTAGTGTATTTAACTGATTTTGACCAAAATTCGACTTAACCACTTCTACCCCGTGACCACCGATATATAATTGTTTAAATTTTTTTTTTTTTTAGAGATAATACTTTATTTACATTTTTGCAATTTACAATTCATATTAAGTATTCATGTTCCAGCATACGTCCTCTACATGAATAATATAATTTTATATAATTGTGAATAGGCTTTACAATTCAAAGTTTATCTTTAAACAGTAGGAAAAATAGAAAAAACCTACACAATAAAGTTTAAAAATTAGTTTCTAACATTTTAATATAATCATCTTAAAAGTTTATTCTTTACTTTGATAGGCATCACGCATTAATAATTTTTTATTTAAAATTAAAATGGATATGTCTTTTGCCTGGGGGTCCATAGTTTTCTTGTGTAACGTTTTTAGGAGCTATATTGGTTTGAATGAAAAAAAGTAAGGTGTAAGGTTTAGCCTACAGTTTTGTCTTGGAGATTTTTTGACGATATCTAGCCTCTGTTGGTGTCGCTTGAATTGAAACTTTGATGACAGATTGCTAATCAGAAGCAGTTGGTTATTGATTGACATAGCCATGATCTATTGTTTTTCGCAGTTAAGGAGAATTTTTTTAGAGTAATTGCTTATATTAATAAATGGTTACAATTCCAGATTTAAGCTTTCTATTTTTGTGCATAATTCTACTACAGTTGAATATATTTAATTGATAGAAATTTAATTCTCAATTTATGTTTCTTAATAAAAGGAATCCTTATGAAGAAATAGTAAATGTATATTTAATAAATTTAACTTAAGCTACAATTACGATAAAATGAATATTTAAATGAACAGTTAATTTATTAGAAAAATAATAAATAATACAGTAGAAGTCCATTAGTCCGGCATCCAACTGTCCGGAATGCCTGATAGTCCGGTATCGCTCCGGAAAATTGTAAAAATTTTGGTTTTCTAAAAAAGTGTGTCTTTAAAGCAAATAAAAACGCTCGAAAGCTATTCAATAATGAGCCTGTTGAACAAGAAATAACAGATGAGGACATTATGAACAGTGTAGTAAACTTGAAGAAAGTGACTCAGATGCCGAAACGGAAGAAAAGGAAAAAATCAGCTGGGCAGAAGCTGCAGAATCACTAAATAACTAACAGATGAGGACATTATGAACAGTGTAGTAAACCCTCAGCCTACTCAAAATCTTAAAGAAAGTGACTCAGATACCGAAACGGAAGACAAGGAAAAAATCAGCTGGGCAGAAGCTGCAGAATCACTAAATAAGTTTATTTCTTTTACTGAGGCTCGTACTAGCTACGATGCTTAAGAAATTATTGATTTTCATATCATTAGAAATGAATTTTATACTAAACGCCAAAAGTCAAGAGAACAAAATGACATTCGTGACTTTTTAAAATCTAATTGAAATATGTTTTACAGTACGTATACATATATACATTATATGAAATGTAAAATAAACTTTGTTGTACCTATTTGCATACTGTATTTGTTCTTATAATTACAATTTATCTATCTACAACATACATTTGTTTTACGGCAAAGCCTACACTAAGGAAGGGGCACCGCCCGATAGACTGGAATTTTTGGTAGTCCGGCACCGAGCCGGTCCCGAATGTGTCGGATTATCGGACTTCTACTGTATGAATATAATTTAATTATAATGAAATTGTTATTTGACTCTTATTTATTATTTTAGACCCACAGGCGGCAACATACCGGTGAGCGTCCATATTCATGCCTAGAATGTCAACACCATTTCACTAACTGGCCCAATTATAATAAGCACATGAAGCGAAGACACGGAATCAACACGAGTCGTAGCTCCCGGCTTGGTGGCGATTGTCAGGTACCATCGGGTCAGGGCTATCAAGAAATACAAACTAGCCCTGATATCTACCAAACCCAACAGGCACTATCTCCGTACATGTACAACGTATATAATCTTTCGCAGGTTCCAATAGACCCTCTCTCTCTGTAATGAATGTTTCTTTTTATAATCTTTTATCGCAGTTATTACTGTATCTTCTCTCAGGATCTATTTTATTGAGTGATAATAGATTTATGTGATAGTTATCTATATCTATTATATTAGGTGATAATGAATTTGTATATAATTATGATTTTAAAAATATAAATGTATATATTATTTTTAAAGACATTTAAATCTTGTGGGAACACATTCGGTTCTGGACAAATCATTGCTTGAGTTGCTGTGAATCCTATTTAAAAATTTTAGCGGCAAGTGCATAATGAACCAGTTACTATCCATGATTTATGGCTGTTTAGAATAAATAGAAGAAGAAAATAAACTTTATTCTAGGACAACTTGTCCTCTAAGAATAATATATTAGTGCAATACATAGGGCAATCCTCTGGCTATGATAATTGATTAATAATTACGTTATGAGTTATGAAATAAATGAGAAATCCTTTAAAAAGATACAACTTATGTATAATATTATAATATATATTTAATTATTCATTTTTATATTTGCTTGAAAGATTGAAAATCATGAGGTAAAGAAATAGGTGATGTTTAAAGGAAGTTAAAGAGGAGCATTTTCGAATTGAGGTGGGCAATGATATCCATAAAGAGGAAGCGCAGATGATAAAGAATTTTTGAAGGATGCAGTTCGATGTGCAGGAGTGTACAAGTTGATGGGCTGGGTTCAAGTACTTAAGAAGTGGATGGAGTAAGGAGGTCATGAATATAGGTGGGTTTTTTTGTTTTCAAGCGTTGAATATGAGTGCACTGAGGAAATATGAATGCATATATCCTTAAATGTCCTTGTATTCTCTATCAAGATACATGGTGTTGGATCGTTACTTCTATACATTACTGAAGAAGAAAGGCGTAATCATCCAGATCCAGGAGATGTCACGAAATAAAGTTTTAGTCATCCTTAACTTCAAATATTTCACATATCGTCTCCTTGGAGGTAAAATTCACTAAGTGCAATTTTTTCGAAATTCGAGAAAAAGTCATTCTGTGTTGATATTATCATTTCCCATAAGTATATAAAGTCACCAAGTGAAAACAACTGCTATATATGCACATTAGAGGATGAGAAACAGTGAAAATTCACTGTATAACTATCTAAGAAATTTTTAATGAGCGTATTCCCTATTTTTTGCTCTCCTGAAAAAATTTGATTTTGTTACATAACGACTTTTACCTCCAAGCAGACGATATGTTAGCTTTATTTGATTTCTAAATGTGTAATTCTGAAGAAAAAAAAAAAAAAAAAAAAATACAAGGCTTATAGTACTCTAATTTTGATATTCTAAGAAAAATTTAGAATTTAGAGGCTTTATATCCTTAAATACAGTAGAGCGTCAAAAACCCTAATGCCTCCAGAGGATTGTTTTTAATACATATTTATATTACTACAGTAAATATATTAGCAATAATGATTAAAGTAACTGACAACTGAAATAAAAAAAAAATCCTGTTAAATATTAGATTTTTATTATTATTCCCTAACTACTAATCACTAATCACATCATATATACGTATATTTTTTACTCCATGAAAAAAAAAAAAAAAATGTGACTTCTAGGCTTGAAATTAAACTAGACCAAATTTGATATAATAATGATCACTGTAGCTTAAACAGCGATTAAGAGAATGGCTTTCCAATTTTCGGTACTTCCACAAGAAGTGGTGGAAATTGAGACTTTTTTTAAAAAATTGTTTTGGTTCTATATATACTTTGTAAACAACGAATCCCTGCACTGTATTTTTAATTATGGGTCTGAGCGGCATTTCTAGGTTATGTTCACAAATCCGAACTATCTATGGTCCCAGTTTGTTCAGATTTTCGACGCTCTACTGTACTCCAACTAGGGCACAAAGGACGGGTTACCAATCTATTCTAGCCATGTTGGAAAGGTGAAGATTCATTTTGTTGGTCCAATAAATTCAACCCCCCCCCCTCAGGTAGAGTTCGAACCCACATTCGAGCCCATCTTCTGAACTGAGAGCGAGCTTAGACACTCGCCCCAACTCACCCATCGAGTCCCCTAAGAAATGTATTTGAGAGAAAAACTGGAGTCTTTTGTGTTAAAAGTTCTTGTAATAATTTTCCGCACATTTACGGGATGTATATATTGTATACAATTGTAAATATCAATAATTATTTTTTTTTTTTTTTTAAACTTTGGCACAAAACATGTTAGTGGAGGTAGTTCTGAAATTTATTAGCTTTTATGGCGATTCAGAGAAACCAGTTACCTTTATAACAGAACTGATTGGTCTTTATAACCTTGATTATCTTGAACCTGAATTAGAAGAGCCTCTCATTAACTACACTTTTTCCTGAATACCACTGAGTCTTGTAATCATGGTTTTACTGATTTAAAATTAAAATTAGTTATGCAAATTTTATAACTTTATAACTTTTTATTTTGCAAATCAGATACTTATTACTTTTTTGGAAAATAAGAAAATAATCAGTGTATATTTAATTAAGTTATACCATTACTAAGTTATACCTCTTGTTTAACATTATGTTTGTATATCATAAGTGCAATTTATATAAAAAATATTGTCAAAGAGTTCAAAAGCATTCATATAAATACATAGCTCTGGAGTAATAATTAAACTAACAAGGGGACGTTTGCAGTTGTAACTCACAGATTTGAATGCCGATTTTTGTGTGGGTAGTAGGGACCTATAATAGTGCAAAACTAGAGTTATAGCCGCCAATGAGCATTAGGAGCCGAGAAAAAAAATAAAATATGAAAATCTCGTTTTATTTTTTTTCTCAGCTCTCAGTCAAGATAGAGAAATGATTCTTTCGCGTTTAATTGCAGTTATGTATGCTATTAGATATAAAAATACTTTTATATCTTATTATGCTCAAGAAACTATCCGGCTTTAGGGTGCTCAAAAATGACAAAAAAAAAAATAGTTTTTTTAGAGTTTTTGAGCACCCTAAAGCCGGGTGGTGTCTGGAGCTTAACGGAAGTATTTTTATATCAAAATGCATGCATAATTGCAATTTAACGTGAAAGAATCATTTCTTTATCTTGACTGAGAGCTTACCAAAAAATAATATGTGATTTTCATATTTTATTTTTTTTCTCGGCTCCTAATGCTCATTGGCGGCTCTCTAGTTTTGCACTATTATAGGTCCCTACTACCCCAAACAAAATTCGGCATTCAAATCTGTGAGTTGCAACTGCAAACGTCCCCTTGTAAGATAAATTACCTTAAAATCTAAATTATTTTTTTATTTATTTCCATCAGTACATAATATTAAATTTCTTTTGTTTAACAAAACAAAAATAGAAGAAATAATTGTGAATAATAAAACAAGCATGGAATTATGTTTTTAAAAATAGCGATTAACTGACATCAGTGTATTAAATGCTTTTTAACACTTATTGGTAATTTTTTTTTTTTTTTTTTTTGGCCATTGTTCCTAATGTCTTTGCATATTATATCAATATATATGTATATATATTGACTACAACTGTGGGTTCAATTTTTAAAATGGAATTTGTTTACACATGTACTGGTTGGTCAAAAGTGATAAATTTTTGGGAAATGCGAGGGCGTTACAAGTAGTTTGACACGCTTACACTCTTGGTGTACGTCGGATCGGAAATTGTCCCAGAGTTTAGTTATCAGAAATTTAATGGAGAATATCTTTTGTTTTGTAACATTTGTTAATAGGAGCTATGTTGGTTGAATAAAAAAAAGATGTTTGATATAAAGATGCCATTTTTTCCCTCAAACTTGTTTATTTCATATAGTTGTGAGGTGCGTGGCAATTAAGAAAAATACTATTTCATTTTCCTCTTTATTACCCTATAACCCTATAACCTTTATAACCTTATAACCCTATTAGCCGATAACCTTCTCCAAACTTGTTTATTTCATATAGTCATTGATTGTTAAATTAATTTTATTAGTTTGATTCTTTTAATTATAAAATGTAAATTGATATTGATATTGATGCCTAGTCAGGGAGAAATTGAGGGTTTTTTTTTTTTTTTTTTTTTTTTTTTTAACTGTTGCTGAAATAATGTATTTTTACTAGGGTAAATCACTAGTTAAGGGAACTTGTCGATTTAAAAGGGGATTTCTTCGATTCAGTTTGTAATGTGACATCTTTGGTTGTATACTTAGATTTTCAAAAGTTTATTCTATTTAATGTAAAATTGACAAATATACTAAAGCTTCCTCTCATATAAATATTTCTATTTCTTTACAAAAAGCTAAAAATACCAGTTATGGGCACGTTGTACCATTTATGGTCATAGCCAAGACTAGTTATGGTCACGTGGCAAAATAATCTTTAAACAAACATTTTTAATAATTTAAAAATGATTATTGAATAATGAAAAAACTATAACTATAAAATAATGTGAATACTAATACAACGCGATCTAATCAAAAAATAAAATATATATTTAAAAACACAACCACTTGATGCACTCATTCACAAACTTTGTAGTTACTTTTTAGTTTAGAATACCATCATGAAATGATGATTGAAAATGTATCTAAACAACTATTTATCAGTGTATAATTTATAGCCGCACTTCTCATTCATTTTTTTTTACATAAGCAGTAATGGCATACAACATGGTAATCATCCCCACTAAAAAAATAATGAATTTAAAAGAAATCGAAATGTATTTTTTTGTAAATAATCTTATTTCAAGATTTCCAGTTTTCTTAAACAACAGTATCCACCAGCGATGTACAGAATATAACTAACTACATTAACTAGTATTGGTCACTTAAGAAACGTAAGGTCAAACATAACCACTATTTGGAAGAGATGTAGTATTTAAGTTTTAAAAGGACATAATAAAATGAAGAAAAATCTTTTTTTGATTTATTAGCAGAAAGAACATTTATAACACCAAAGAAAATTGAAATGGATAGGAGTGACCATAACTCATATCTCGTGTTTTTAAAGACCGGTTATAGTAAATTTAAAATTATTGTTAATTAATATCAGATAGTCCAACTTAATGGAACTGGTATGGAAGCCTGAAATCTAATGAAAAGTTACATAACCCTAAAACTAAAAATTAATGAAGCAATTTCACTATAATTCCTTAATAATCCTCACTTTTAAAACCGATCTTACTAAAAAAAGAGGTATTTCAGGGTACTATTTGAGGAAAATATTTTTTAATGCCTACTGCAAAAGGGATAGGAGGGAGAATTTCTTACTAGAGTCTGTGGACAAGATATTCCATGAGCCGAGGGATGGCCGATTCAACCCGAACCTACCCCCACTACATTCTCTCGCAGCTCTTCACCTTATGGATAAGATATTCCATTCCCGTCGCCGGGTGACGGGAATGGAATATCTTATCCAAATGATTTCTTCAGGTAAAGTTGTATTTTTGTTTGCCATTTGAAATAAAAATACTTTCTTTATCCTTAAGACACGACCTGGCTTCAGGATGCTCAATAATTCGAAAAATATGGCTAAATTCCATTAAAATCAGCTGTAAATCAATGGGAAATTTTTTTAATGGAAAACTGACCTCAGATCTGGATTCATAGCACAAGAAAACCCTTACACATTAAATTTGATCAAAATCAGAAAATCTTTTTTTTTTTACCTCTTTCACCATTTTTCGGCGTTGAGATTTTAGCAACCACTTCTAGCGGCTGTAACATTTGCTGTGGTAAACTGATTAAAATAGTGAAGGCATCACTAGAATCAGCGTGCATTCCGCTTTCTATATGTGTATATAACATTGGGTTTATTTCAAATTTTAGTGGGGAAAAAGTAATTTTTTTAAAAATTTCCGAGGTGAAATATAACTGGAGTTATCTCAGTAAGGAGATATCCTGCGAACTCCGGATTTGGGCTAATGTATGCACTTTTACGACTTCTATATGCCCTTAAAATTTGGTTGTAATCGGTGGCGAAATCTAGGAGATAGCGCTAATTATTTACGTTTTGAAGCAAGTTTACAGCCTTCTAAAATCTTGGAGGTAAAAACATTTTAATTTTTGATTTCGACCCAATTTGGTTTCTACTTGTTTTTTGAGATGAGGAATCTGAAAATGAAATCAGTTTTTAATTTAAAAATTTTCCTCACCAAAATTTTTGAAAAAAAACAACCTTCATTTTTTATTTCTACCTAATTTGGTTTCTAAATCTTTTTTGAGATAAGGTCAGTTATTATAGATAATTAAATCAGTTTTTAGTTTAAAAATGTTTACGTTTAAATGTATGTATGTTTACTAATACGTTTAAATGCTCAATTAAAAAAAAAGACTAATTAATTATTAATGTTAATATATTGTATTAATTATTACATATTATATTAATTAATACCATATCACCATACTCTAGTCTTACAGTAGAAATAGTCGGGGCGAAGGGAATATCTTATCCGTAAGCTGTGAGAGAATGTAGTGGGGGAGCTTCGGGTGAAATCGGCCATCAGGTTCGGGTGGAATCGGCTAGCCTCGGCTCATGGAATATCTTTTCCCCAGACTCTAGTGAATTACTTTAGTAAATGAATTTTAAATCCTTTTCAGAAATAGTTATCCTGGTGATATCACAAATAAATGGATTAGACCCTTATTATTACAATAATTGTATTAGCCTGCTCATAACTCTCAGGTGACCATAACAAGTGATTTACCCTAGTCATTTGTAACTTCCTAGTCAGTAATCATGTAGCTCCTGTTTTTTTTTTATTTCCTTGGAGGTTATACTAGATTTTTTTATTTCTAGGTACTTCTTATTAAGTGGAAAATTCAAATGAGTAATGATTACCTATTTTTGTTTAAAATAATAACTAAACAAGATGTGATTGTGATCTCATAGCAAAAAAAAATAAAAATAAAATAAATATGTACATACATAAAATTAAAATAAAACATTGCTACTTGTGTTTATGTATCAAATTTAATATTTTATAGTTATATTAAAATGTTAAAAAACAATGGATTTTTTAATATATTAATATTTTATTTCCATGATAAATTACTCGAAAAATCTATTAGGAAATAAAAATTGTCTGGTAACTACTGAAGAAGTAATGTAACCTGCATTGACATCAGAAAATTCATATTTTAATTTTCTATTAGAAAAATAGGATTTTAGGTTGTACCAAGATTAGAAACTTAGACATCTTTAGTATTGCTAGAATTTTTTTCTGGTTTGTAAAGGTTCAAAATGTTTTAATTTTGCTCTAAAAATTGCCCGTTAACTGAGAATCATTGGTCTATAAATTATAATTTATAGTGGCTTTTGTCCATCACCAGTATATGCTGTAGCATTTTTAATGATAGACCGAAACATTTAAGTGTATTATAAATCTATGATTTGTAATTTAAGTTAATTATTCCCTTGTATTCGACAAAAGTTCTTACTTAGAAGCTGTCTTAGAATTATATGTAAATAATAACTAAGGAGAATGTTTATTTCATTTATTTAGTACTTATAAATTTTGTATATTTTTTAAATTTATTATTTATTAAATAAATCTTAAAAATTGAAATAAAACCCAAATAATTTTTCTGGCCTGATTATATATCCTTTTGTACTTCAACTAAAACTGGAAGGACTCTTTTAAAAATGTATTTACTATAAGTATTAAGCAAATATTCTTCTTTACTATAGGCAATATCAATAATAACTAGGGATTTTTTTTTTTTCTTTTTAAAATTGATTTTAAAGAAATTGGATTGAATGGAAATCTGAAAAGACAGTCTCTTCATGCTGATAAATGCTGGCTGAATCAGGTAAACAATTAAAATCCCTCTCATTAGTTATATAATGTTAGGAAAATTTTACGTAATTCTTGTGCGTTGGATCCAGATTTTCAGGAATATAGTTGATTTCCCTGATATCCTAAAAATTATTATCAGTGCGAAGGAAAATCAATTTTAAGTTCCATTTAAATTAACGTACAAGATACCCTTGACAAACCCTTACTACTATCGTTGCCTCCACCAGCCTTTAAGCCATCTGAAGTAATCCTAGAAATTCAAAAATTATCCAAAAAAAAAAGCCCCAGGACATGACTTGATTACTGCTGAGCTACTCCAGCATATGCCCAGAAAAGCTACAGTCTTTCTTACAACACTCTTTAATGCAATACTCAGGACAACTAAATTCCCATTGCAATGGAAATATTCACACGTATTAATGATACAAAAACCAAATAAAGACCCCAACTCTCCTTCTTCGTACAGACCCATCAGTTTACTTCCAATTTGCTCAAAAATTTTTAAAAAATTACTGTATAGACGAATTCTAGACATACTAACTAACAAAGACATACTGAACACCAATTTGGATTTCGTTCACAACACTCAACTATACACCAGCTTCACAGAGTCACAGACTACATTTCAGTTGCATTGGAGAAAAAATTATATGCTACTGGGGTATTCCTGGATGTAGCTCAAGCATTCGACAGAGTTTGGCACAATGGACTTCTATTTAAACTTAAATCATTCCTTCCTTCCACTTACTATCTTATTCTTCTCTCTTTCCTTTCCGACAGATTTTTCTCTGTTCGACAAGGTTCGTATACCTCTTCTGTTCGACCAATTAGGGCTGGAGTACCGCAGGGATCGATTCTTGCACCTCTGCTATACATTATTTACACACACGACATACCCACTTATCCTAACACAATAATAGCAACATACGCAGACGATACTGCAATTCTGACTAGACACTCAGACATCAATCAAGCTTCACTGACTCTTCAACATTATTTACAACAATTACAAGACTGGTTTAACAAATGGAAAATTAAACTAAATAACGACAAATCACAGCACATAACTTTTGCACTTCGACACAATACCTGCCCCAACGTTTACATTAACAATGTTCCAATTAAACAGACTGACACTGTTCAATACTTAGGACTAATATTCGACAAAAGGATGACATGGGGCCCACATGTGAAACAGAAAGGCCTAAGCCTTAACAAAAGACTGAGACTTTTATATCCAATTCTACATAAACGATCTAAATTGAAAATGAGGCAAAGACTAAATACATATACTTACTTATTAAAACCTCTATGGACGTACGCCTCACAAATTTACGGAACTGCTAAAAAAAACACACATCCAAAAAATACAGACTTTCCAGTCAAAAACTTTAAGACTCATTACACAATCACCCTGGTATGTCAATAACAAAACTTTACACACAGACTTACACATACCCATGGTACAAGATCACATCCAGACTTTATATAAAAGACTTCACGACAAACTTCACGGACATATCAATAATTTAATTCAAAGTATGGCCTCCATAAGCTTGCCAGATAATACCCAAAGGAGACTAAAAAGGAGTTGGTTGAGGGATCTACTCCGTTAAAACTGATTAAATATCATGTTCATGTTAGGAGTAAGTACCGCTGGGTGCTGTCCTCCCTCATGCCTGACATGCCAATTTTCTTGTATACAACAATTTATCACATCTGCTTGTTGTCACATGATAAGTGACAGGTGTGGATTGATCAAATAAAGAGAAAAAAAAAAAAAAAAAAAAAAAAAGTTCCATTCATGCACTTGCCCCACCTAAACGGGGTAAAAGTGCCTAAATCTCTTGTAAACTCCTTAGCAGTGAATTGATTCTTTGATGGGGTAGGTGCAAAAATAAGCAACTCCCGGAATTCATTTTACTCTTTGAAATTAAAAAAAATAGAGAAAAATGCATTCAATACAATTTTATAATTTTAACTCATCAACTTTACACAACACCTAGATCAACAGGATGAACTATGAAAATTCCTAGAGAGGTTATCTTCTACAGTAGAGCACTCTAGTATGTTAGGTTTGGAGGGTATGAAGTTCTGTCTACATACAAAATGACAGTTGATGTAACAAAATGACAATAGAAATTATGGTGGACTGGTGAATGCACTTACCCCATAAACGCACTTACCCCATCTTAAATAAAACAAAATAAAGTAACATTACACCTAGTGAGCCCCATCACTGGATCAAGATTTATTTTATTGTTGTATCATGTTTTTTTGTACTTTATACAGAAATCCCTCAAAATGCACCACGTACAGAAAAAGGAATGGGTTCATACTTTTTTGTAATTGTATAATTAAACAATAAAAATAAAGGGGATTAGAAAAAAAAAGTAACAATAAATAATATTAAACCTTAAATTATATACACATGGCACTTGAGTCAATAATTAAAAACAAAAGAAAACAATTATTTCTTAAAACAAAACAAAATTGTATAATTGAAGACACATGATTGTAATAAAATTCCAAACATTGAACTTCAATCAATGAAATACAATGTTATAATATAGATATATTCATTGTGAAAAAGACACAATAAAAAGTAGAAAATAATACAGATTTATATATTAATTGATAAGGAGATTAATGATATTAGGATTATGATTGCAATAATATCTCCTGAGAAATATCACAATAATTTGAGGTAGTATGTAATAATATTAATATATATTTATTTATAAATTATAATATTTAGTGTTGTAATAGTCATAATACAGTTTTTGTTTTTTGAATTCTATGTTGTAGGGCTTGAGAAAGTGGCATTGTCCATGAAATGTTACCCAGTTTTATATTAAAAAAATGTTTGTATAAATAAATATGTTTCAGGAGATAATATTGCAATCATTATCCTAATATCATTAATCTCCTTATCAATTAATATATCATATGAACATGGACCACAATAATCTTATCCTATAATCATAATTTATCGAACTGTTAACAACTTTTATATAATGGTGATGATAATAAGAATATTGTATTATGGCCTAAAATCAGCAATGAATGAATTACCTTATAATATTTTTATTTATTTATTTATAATAGAGCGCTAAAGTCCTAGTCGGACCCTGGCTTCACTAAGTACTGACAGCCACTCCTGTCTATCTTGCGCCTTCCTCCTCCAACCATTCACACCCAATTTTTGTAGGTCATCTTGAACGTTGTCCAGCCATCTCAGCCTTGGCCTTCCTCTTAACCTTTTTCCTCCTGGCCTGCAATTCATCATCTTTTTTGGAAGTCTATTTTCCGTCATCCTTTGTAAGTGGCCGAGCCACCTTAATCTGCCTACTTTGACTATGGAAATGATGCTGGGTTCACCGAACAATTGTTCCAGCTCCAGGTTGGTTCTTATTCTCCAATTCCCATGGTTATTCAGCGGACCGAAGATTTTTCTGAGGACCTTCCTTTCCCAAATCTTTAGCAACCTCTCATTCTCTTGGGTCAGCACCCAGCACTCGCTTCCATAAGTCACAACTGGTCTTATTACAGTTTTGTAGACCGCAACTTTGGCAGATCGAGACACTTCACGAGACCTCATAAATTTACTTAGGGCAAAAAGGCATTTGCTACCAGCCGCTATTCTTGCTTTGATCTCTAATTTCATATAATTTTTTTCTGTTATTAGAGATCCTAAGTACTTAAACGTGTTGCAGCGCCTAAATGTGTGCCCATTAATTTGTACCTCTTTATCCCCATATCCTTGTAGGCTTCTTGAAGTCTCCATGTATTCCGTCTTGCTGCAATTAATGGCCAATCCCTTCCTCATAGCAGACCTTTCAAACTCTTCCAACACTCCTGAAAGTGCAGGAAATGACCGTGCTGTGATGACTACGTCATCTGCATAAGCCATGTGTTGGGTGAGTCTATTATAAATATCTCCTCCGGGATATGTCTTTATAGCTCTAATCGCGTTTTCAAGGACCAGATTGAATATTATGGGCGACAGAGGATCACCTTATCTTAGGCCGCAAGTCACTTCGAATTCTTTCGATAATGTTCCACCAACCCTTACCTGAAACTTAGTTTCTTTCCAGGTCATTTCATGCAATCTTACTAACTTTGATGGAACACCTAGAGATCTAATATCCCTTGCCACCTTTCCCCTATCTACTGAGTCATACGCTTGCTTGAATCAACAAAAAGGTGATGTAGACTCATAACTTTTTTCCAACATCTGCCTTAGAGAGAATATTAAGTCCGTTGTGGACCTTCCTTGTCTAAAACCGCACTGATAATCTCCTAAGGCTCTCTCAGCCCACGTTACCAATCTCCGGTTGATTGCAATAAACAACACCTTATATACTGTTGATAGGAGCGCTATTCCATGGTAGTTTTCGCATGCCATTCTATCGCCTTTCTTATAGATCGGGCAAAGGATAGCTTTACACCAGTCTTTTGGCATACTTTCTTGAATCCATATATCCCATATTAATTTGTATATATGCGTGGTTACTGCCTGTCCTCCATACTTGAGAAATTCAGCCGGAATTTCGTCAAGACCTGAGGATTTATGATTTTTCAGGCATACATTATCCTGCATACATTCAATAAGTCTTCAAAATATTCAACCCACCTTTCTAAAATATCCTTGTTATTTCCTAGTAGGTTTCCTTCTTTGTCTTTATAAAATGCTGGCCTTGGTGCATATCCTGTCCTTATTTCTTTAACACCCCAATGAAATTTCCGATTGTTCTTCACATTGAATTCCTCCTGTATCATCTCAAGTTTCTCTCTCTCTTTAGCCCTCTTCTTTTCTCTACACAGCTTTTTTACGATCACTCTCTTTCTTTTATAGTCCTCTGTAGTGGCTCTTGTTTCCCTATTGTAGCACTTTTATTCTAGCACAATTTCTTTCTCTAATTGCTTCTTCACATTCTGCGTCAAACCAATCATTTCTCATTTTCTGCTGTCTTTCTCCCAGCACCTCAGTTGCTACACTTTTCAATGTATCTTTAAATGCATCCCAATTTTCTTCTATTGATTCTGTATTCTCCAAGTTCTCCAATTTTTCCTCAATTTTCCTCAAAAACAAATCACGGGTCTCCTCATCTTGCAGTTTTTCTCGATTAAAGATCATTTTTCTCTCCCCGTGGGCTCTTGGTTATGTAGCTATTTTCATTTTATACCTAGCCTTAACCAGAAAGTGATCTGATTCACAACAAGCACCTCTGAAGCTACGTATATCTTGTATATCTGATGCGTGCCTACTATCCACTAATATATGATCAATTTGATTACGGATCCTGCCATTTGGAGATACCCAAGTTTCCTTGTGAATATCCTTATGAGGGAAAAAGGCGTCACTCACCCTCATTCCCCTTTGATGCACCAAATTCAACTAGACGTATCCCATTATCACTGGAAACATCGTGTTTGCTATGGGCCGAATTCATAGACTGCACTTAGAGTGAGGTATAAGGGCCGAATTCATAGACTGCACTTAGAGTGAGGTATAAGTAATACTCACTTAAGTAGGATTTTACACTTGAGGAAAAACATTTAAAAAGCGGTATTCATAGACGGCCACTTAAGTGAGTACAGAATCGGACTGATAAGGACGAGTAGCGCATGCGCAGTAATGCTATTAGTGTAAGGTTTCGTGTCGGTTTCCAATAGAGGTGGGCATAGTAGTTCCTTTTAGGGAATAGTTCCTTTTGAACTAGTTCAATGAACTAGTTCAAAAGAACTACTTAGTTCATTTTTCAAAAGAACTATATAAATACTGAACTAAGAGAGGAATTGAACTATGGAAAAAAAGGAGGGAACTGAGATGTCAAATGAACTAGAAAGGTTATAGAAAAAATAAAAAAACCTCTTAACTTTTTTATTTACATTTTTTTTATATTTATGATATATTTACATAGATTACACTTATTTTCTATATCTTTTATTAACATCTATATGATATTTATTTTATATCATATTTAGATGTTAATGAGATATATTTTCTATATCTTTTATTAACATCATCTGTATGAAACTAAATCTTTCATCGTAATATTCCCTGATTTCCAGCAATCTGATTAACTTGAAAATTTGCACATGTTTCAAGGACCTATGACAATACAGTAATTGCACAACTTTCTTTTAATATTCTCACTTAGTCTAGTTTAAATTATCCCCAAAATGGGGGCCAGTCTTGCAAAAGCTGGATCAGTAGGTTTTATGTTTTTATATGGACCAGATGGGTTCTGAGATTACAATATCAAAAATGAAACTTAATTTGATTAGGGGAAAATGTTTTTTTGGGGGGGGGGGGGGGCAAAAAACTCAAACTTTTTTTCAGATTCTAGAAAAAACATAGAAAAATGGTTTCATCGTAAATGTTATATTTAAAAAACTTAAGTTTATTAAATTGTGTGTCTAAAGACACCCCTTAAGCTGAATTAGATTTGGGGGTTAAGCTACAATCCATTGTCAAACATCAACGAAATTTGCAAACTTACAAAAAATGTTAGTTTAGGTCATGTTTAATAGTCCATCACACAGAAATAGCTAATCTAATCAATGAATGTTGTATACTAAAAGTTGTAGATCATTACATTGTGAGCAAAACAGGATTTTTAAAGCAAAAAAATTGTCCATTTCTATTCTGAGATATGTCAAAAAACCAACAATTATTGGTTGAATTTGGATAAACTTATTGCAAACAAATCATGAATAATGAACTTTAAGAATACTACGAATTGTAATAAAAAGTGTTAGGAACTTAGGTTCAGTTAAGTTTCTCTTATTCCATTTGTTCTTTTCAGAACTAATGGAATAAGAGTTTCGTTGAGTTTTTAAAAAAAACAACAAAACACAACAATAGAAATATAATATAGACGCTAGACGTAGTAAGAGCAATATGGAAGTTGCTTGTTCAAGCTTTTTTACGTCCTTCGGCTGAGGACACGACAAAACACGATTCTACCCGAATTGATGAACTAAGTGACGACGAACTACCTAGTTCACTTAGTTCATTTAGCTACCTAGTTCGTTTAGTTCAGTAGTTCCTTAGTTCCGACGGATCCCTGTCCGAGTGGTGGGATAAATGAACTATAGTTCGAACTACCTAGTTCACTTAGTTCATTTAGCTACCTAGTTCGTTTAGTTCAGTAGTTCCTTAGGTCCGACGGATCCCTGTCCGAGTGGTGGGGTAAATGAACTATAGTTCACCAAAACAGAGATCGGTCTTTATAGTTCATTTACATGAACTAGTTCAATGAACTAGTTCGTTCACGAACTACTCATCTCTAGTTTCCAAACCTGAGTTGTTGACGTTGTTTGAGCTACCTGTTATAATGAAAGAAAGGAGAAAGAAAATAACATTTAGTGAGGAGGAGAAATTACTTTTAAAAGAATGCGTGTTAGCATCAAAAACTCTTATGGCCTCCAAACGGACAGACAAGGTGTCAAATGCGGAGAAATCCCAAGCTTGGGAAGAAGTTGCAAGGAATTTTAATTCCCAAGGAAGAAACGTTCCGGTAAGTACACTATTCTTTATTTAACAAAAGTGTAATATAAATTAATTAACATAAATGATATTAAACAAGACCAATAAAACTGATTTACACATTGTATTTTATATTACTTAAGGAGATATAACGAATATTAATCAGCTATATTATCTCCCATTTTAATTTTATTTAAACAATTATGATATAATTCTTTATTTGGGCACACCAGGGGACACCACCTAAAAATACATTATTCATAAGATATTGTTGTCAAGACATTTTATTAATTACCCAAACTAATGAGAATTACTTAAAAATTGATTATTGTCCAAAATTATGTTAAAAATCATCTATCAAAACCTTGTGACTAAATGAAAGTTGTTTTTATATTAATAAATTACTAGCACAGATATTAACCTATAGATTGCTAACCTGAAATGATCCAGTTGCATAATATCTTAATGCAGTGCATAATTTTAACATTGGCGGCAAAGGCAATCCCCTCTTATCAGTACTATTAGTGTCCTGAAACAGTGGTATTAATCTGTTAACCACTGTTTCTTTATTAAATCTGAACCTCATTTTGAATTGACATTCATTGAAAAACTCTAGTGGATTTTCTTGATCTCTTAAATATCTTCTTGGTACAGTGTCATTTACAGATTCTTCTTCATATTCTAAAAAGTCATTTAATTCACTGTCAGACATGTTCACTGTGTAAAAAATGCTCTTGATAGGAACAGAGAAAACAATGATTAGGATATTACGCCTTAAAGCCCAAACTAACGAAGGATTTTGTCGATAGCTTTGCCAAAGAGTCAACCAAAAAAACCAATACAAAAATCTCACTGTCCACTGGTCTTAATAGAACCATGGTTTGGTAACATTTATAAGAAAATATACGGCTGTATATATTGTGTATATTGTGAATTGTGCGAGGTTAAGGCCGATCCGAATATATAATAATGCCGTGCATAAAATATTCTGCCGAACGATATTATTAGATTTTCATTGATTAAGATTTTAAAAAACATCTATTTTGAATAAAGATTATTTTAAAGTTGGCCAATGGCGTCTGGCTAAAGCCTAAAAAATATAATAACCAAAAAATATCATTTTATAAATTCACTTGAGGGCACAACAATGTCCACTTGAAGTTAAGTGGTAAATTTCACTTACTTAAGTGTTGAGTCCCTTCGCCCCGACTATTTCTACTGTAAGACTAGAGTATGGTGATATGGTATTAATTAATATAATATGTAATAATTAATACAATATATTAACATTAATAATTAATTAGTCTTTTTTTTAATTGAGCATTTAAACGTATTAGTAAACATACATACATTTAAACGTAAACATTTTTAAACTAAAAACTGATTTAATTATATATAATAACTGACCTTATCTCAAAAAAGATTTAGAAACCAAATTAGGTAGAAATAAAAAATGAAGGTTGTTTTTTTTCAAAAATTTTGGTGAGGAAAATTTTTAAATTAAAAACTGATTTCATTTTCAGATTCCTCATCTCAAAAAACAAGGAGAAACCAAATTGGGTCGAAATCAAAAATTAAAATGTTTTTACCTCCAAGATTTTAGAAGGCTGTAAACTTGCTTCAAAACGTAAATAATTAGCGCTATCTCCTAGATTTCGCCACCGATTACAACCAAATTTTAAGGGCATATAGAAGTCGTAAAAGTGCATACATTAGCCCAAATCCGGAGTTCGCAGGATATCTCCTTACTGAGATAACTCCAGTTATATTTCACCTCGGAAATTTTTAAAAAAATTACTTTTTCCCCACTAAAATTTGAAATAAACCCAATGTTATATACACATATAGAAAGCGGAATGCACGCTGATTCTAGTGATGCCTTCACTATTTTAATCAGTTTACCACAGCAAATGTTACAGCCGCTAGAAGTCTGAGAATCTCAACGCTGAAAAATGGTGAAAGGGGTAAAAAAAAAAGATTTTCTGATTTTGATCAAATTTAATGTGTAAGGGTTTTCTTGTGCTATGAATCCAGATCTGAGGTCAGTTTTCCATTAAAAAAATTTCCCATTGATTTACAGCTGATTTTAATGGAATTTAGCCATATTTTTCGAATTATTGAGCATCCTGAAGCCAGGTCGTGTCTTGAGGATAAAGAAAGTATTTTTATTTCAAATGGCAAACAAAAATACAACTTTACCTGAAGAAACCATTTGGATAAGATATTCCATTCCCGTCGCCGGGCGAAGGTGAAGAGCTGCGAGAGAATGTAGTGGGGGTAGGTTCGGGTTGAATCGGCCATCCCTCGGCTCATGGAATATCTTGTCCACAGACTCTAGTAAGAAATTCTCCCTCCTATCCCTATTGCAGTAGGCATTAAAAAATATTTTCCTCAAATAGTACCCTGAAATACCTCTTTTTTTAGTAAGATCGGTTTTAAAAGTGAGGATTATTAAGGAATTATAGTGAAATTGCTTCATTAATTTTTAGTTTTAGGGTTATGTAACTTTTCATTAGATTTCAGGCTTCCATACCAGTTCCATTAAGTTGGACTATCTGATATTAATTAACAATAATTTTAAATTTACTATAACCGGTCTTTAAAAACACGAGATAAGAGTTATGGTCACTCCTATCCATTTCAATTTTCTTTGGTGTTATAAATGTTCTTTCTGCTAATAAATCAAAAAAAGATTTTTCTTCATTTTATTATGTCCTTTTAAAACTTAAATACTACATCTCTTCCAAATAGTGGTTATGTTTGACCTTACGTTTCTTAAGTGACCAATACTAGTTAATGTAGTTAGTTATATTCTGTACATCGCTGGTGGATACTGTTGTTTAAGAAAACTGGAAATCTTGAAATAAGATTATTTACAAAAAAATACATTTCGATTTCTTTTAAATTCATTATTTTTTTAGTGGGGATGATTACCATGTTGTATGCCATTACTGCTTATGTAAAAAAAATGAACGAGAAGTGCGGCTATAAATTATACACTGATAAATAGTTGTTTAGATACATTTTCAATCATCATTTCATGATGGTATTCTAAACTAAAAAGTAACTACAAAGTTTGTGAATGAGTGCATCAAGTGGTTGTGTTTTTAAATATATATTTTATTTTTTGATTAGATCGCGTTGTATTAGTATTCACATTATTTTATAGTTATAGTTTTTCATTATTCAATAATCATTTTTAAATTATTAAAAATGTTTGTTTAAAGATTATTTTGCCACGTGACCATAACTAGTCTTGGCTATGACCATAAATGGTACAACGTGCCCATAACTGGTATTTTTAGCTTTTTGTAAAGAAATAGAAATATTTATATGAGAGGAAGCTTTAGTATATTTGTCAATTTTATATTAAATAGAATAAACTTTTGAAAATCTAAGTATACAACCAAAGATGTCACATTACAAACTGAATTGAAGAAATTCCCTTTTAAATCGACAAGTTCCCCTAACTAGTGATTTACCCTAGTAAAAATACATTATTTCAGCAACAGTTAAAAAAAACCAAAACAAAAACCCTCAATTTCTCCCTGACTAGGGATCAATATCAATATCAATTTACATTTTAGAATTAAAAGAATCAAACTAATAAAATTAAATTAACAATCAATGACTATATGAAATAAACAAGTTTAGAGAAGGTTATCGGCTAATAGGGTTATAAGGTTATAAGGGTTATAGGGTAATAAAGAGGAAAATAAAATAGTATTTTTCTTAATTGCCACACACCTCACAACTATATGAAATAAACAAGTTTGAGGGAAAAAATGGCATCTTTATATCAAACATCTTTTTTTTATTCAACCAACATAGCTCCTATTAACAAATGTTACAAAAGAAAAGATATTCTCCATTAAATTTCTGATAACTAAACTCTGGGACAATTTCCGATCCGACGTACACCAAGAGTGTAAGCGTGTCAAACTACTTGTAACGCCCTCGCATTTCCCAAAAATTTATCACTTTTGACCAACCAGTACATGGGTAAACAAATTCTATTTTAAAAATTGAACCCACAGTTGTAGTCAATATATATATTGTAGTGATATTTCGGAGTCGAGATAAATTGTATGTAAAAAGAATTCAAGTTTGAATTTGGCGCCGGCGAGCTTATCCGTAAGCTGTGAGAGAATGTAGTGGGGGAGCTTCGGGTGAAATCGGCCATCAGGTTCGGGTGGAATCGGCTAGCCTCGGCTCATGGAATATCTTTTCCCCAGACTCTAGTGAATTACTTTAGTAAATGAATTTTAAATCCTTTTCAGAAATAGTTATCCTGGTGATATCACAAATAAATGGATTAGACCCTTATTATTACAATAATTGTATTAGCCTGCTCATAACTCTCAGGTGACCATAACAAGTGATTTACCCTAGTCATTTGTAACTTCCTAGTCAGTAATCATGTAGCTCCTGTTTTTTTTTTTATTTCCTTGGAGGTTATACTAGATTTTTTTATTTCTAGGTACTTCTTATTAAGTGGAAAATTCAAATGAGTAATGATTACCTATTTTTGTTTAAAATAATAACTAAACAAGATGTGATTGTGATCTCATAGCAAAAAAAATAAAAATAAAATAAATATGTACATACATAAAATTAAAATAAAACATTGCTACTTGTGTTTATGTATCAAATTTAATATTTTATAGTTATATTAAAATGTTAAAAAACAATGGATTTTTTAATATATTAATATTTTATTTCCATGATAAATTACTCGAAAAATCTATTAGGAAATAAAAATTGTCTGGTAACTACTGAAGAAGTAATGTAACCTCCATTGACATCAGAAAATTCATATTTTAATTTTCTATTAGAAAAATAGGATTTTAGGTTGTACCAAGATTAGAAACTTAGACATCTTTAGTATTGCTAGAATTTTTTTCTGGTTTGTAAAGGTTCAAAATGTTTTAATTTTGCTCTAAAAATTGCCCGTTAACTGAGAATCATTGGTCTATAAATTATAATTTATAGTGGCTTTTGTCCATCACCAGTATATGCTGTAGCATTTTTAATGATAGACCGAAACATTTAAGTGTATTATAAATCTATGATTTGTAATTTAAGTTAATTATTCCCTTGTATTCGACAAAAGTTCTTACTTAGAAGCTGTCTTAGAATTATATGTAAATAATAACTAAGGAGAATGTTTATTTCATTTATTTAGTACTTATAAATTTTGTATATTTTTTAAATTTATTATTTATTAAATAAATCTTAAAAATTGAAATAAAACCCAAATAATTTTTCTGGCCTGATTATATATCCTTTTGTACTTCAACTAAAACTGGAAGGACTCTTTTAAAATGTATTTACTATAAGTATTAAGCAAATATTCTTCTTTACTATAGGCAATATCAATAATAACTAGGGATTTTTTTTTTCTTTTTAAAATTGATTTTAAAGAAATTGGATTGAATGGAAATCTGAAAAGACAGTCTCTTCATGCTGATAAATGCTGGCTGAATCAGGTAAACAATTAAAATCCCTCTCATTAGTTATATAATGTTAGGAAAATTTTACGTAATTCTTGTGCGTTGGTTGGATCCAGATTTGAGGTCAATTTTCCATTTTAAAAAATTCCTACTGATATACAGTGGAATTCATTGGAATTTGGTTATATTTTTTGAGTTTTTGTTATATTTTTTTGAGTTTTTTTGTGCATCCTGAAGCCGGGTCGTGTTTTGAGGATAAAGAAAGTATTTCTACTTCAAATAGCACGATTTCTTGTGTACCATCATCACCTACAAGATCTTTTAAGGCCCAGGGATAATAATAAGTTTTTGTCATTAACGTACACTTGTTATAATAAATAAGTAATAAATTTTGCTATACTTAAATAAAAATTGATTTGATACATTTTGATGTGTTTCTTGCTCCACATCACCCATAGTACTCCTACTAGGTCTTGTCGAATCCTGGTCTCTCTGAAAATGAAGAAGGTCGAAGTACCACAAGTAGATTTGTAGGTATCGTCCGCGCTCGTTCCAGATTTTTTATTTATTAACTTTAGACAGTTCTTTCTTATAAACAATGCGTAAAGCATTAATTTTTTTTATCACCGTGCTTCTTTCTGCCCTTGTGTCAAACTCCTGGTATTTTTTTATAAGCTCAATATATGCCAGGTCTTTGTTATGCCTATTGGAATATTTGCTCTTAACAAGCCACAAAACATGGTAAACTTCGATAAAGTTCAATACATTCAATTAAAAACTCTCGAGGAGTTCGTCTACGTCCGCTATCTGACATATCAACGAAGAATGCTAAACACAACTGATGAAATTGTAGCGAGAAATGGTTGCCACCTGTTTACACGTTCAGACAAATCGCTACGATTCTGCGAAATTGATCCGGGCCCGGATCAACCATCCAATTCAACTCTAACTGCGATAAATCGCTATGATGTCCCGTTTACACACAACGATTAATTGTAACAACTAGATCGTAGCGTGTAAACGGGGCTATAGACTAGAATCTGGAGATATGATATTGGGTCTTTTGCACTTGTTCCCCGCATTTCATTTTTGAATTCATTATCATATGTTTAGGTTACGAGTAACCCAAATGTAATAACATGTCAATGAGAGATCGTTTGATTGTTCCAAATATTAAATAATTAAATAAAAAAAAAATTATTTAATTATTTATTTAAATATTTTATTAAGTGTTCTTCTTCTTACGAGTTCGGCCATCTGTGGACCACGCTCAACAATTTAATTATTATTATTAAGTGTTATTCGATGTAAAATACCTTTTCTATCGACATTCTATCGCTTTTTCTTTTGTATTTCGACGAATTAAATCGAACAAAGACACGTTCGATAAAATATTGTTATTTTATTATTATTATTTTTTTTAAATATAATTATTAAATAATAGGAACAATTCAAACGATCTCTCATTGACATGTTATTACGTTTGGGAAGGTTACTCGTAACCTAAATATATGATAACAAACTCAAAATGAAATGCTTGGAACAAGTGCAAAAGACCCATGATATTAATTAATATTAGTAATAACTAACTAATATTATATATTAATTAATTAATTAGTCCAATTATTTGAAAAAGAAATAACATTTCTAGAGTGCATGAAATATACGATAATTTTTGACTTCATAGCTTTGTTAGTAGTTGGAAGGTAAACATATATGAGCTTACGGTGGGGGGAAAGGTCTAATTTTGTTTGTTTTTTTAGTATATCTCGAAAACGGTGGACTCTAGAAACATATGTTTCAAATTAGAATTAAAGATAATTCAATTTCCTATAAATTTGATTTTATACATATTTGTCGAAAAAATGTAATTTTAACCTGACCTTTTGTCAAACATTTGCTTCTAGTGCCTTCTATGGTCGTTTCTCAGGAAAAATGTCAGAATCAATATATGTTTCTGGTCAAAAATTCATCGACGGATTTCAATAGTAAATCAAATTTTAAATCGATTTTATACTGGTGAATATTTTTAATCCGGGATACAGGAATAAAAACCTCCGAAGAACTGGAGAAGGTTGGAGAGCAGACTATAACCTGAAAAGAAACTTTATTTGACACAGTTAAGACCCTGAGAGTTTCGTTTCAAAATTTTAAAAACTGTGGAAAAAAAAAAGGGGGTGGCCATCGAAATAAAACATCAAACCAAAAACATAACCAACTAATATCATTCCCATTTTCTCATTATTCTGCCCATGGCAACCAGTAAATACTCCTTAGCAACGGGGGTAGTTCTTCTTACGTTACAATATGTTGTGTGATACACGTTACGTTAAACTGTTTGTTTAACCTTTGAAATAGATAGTAAAAAAGTACATATTCGTCATCTAATACTATTGGATTTTAAACAAGACAATAGTGCTAAGGCGATTAGTGAGTATATCAGAGTGGGAGTGAGTATATCATGGGACTTGATCAAAATTTCATATATGAGGTCTCACAGTAAATTTAACCATCTTTCAGATGAAAAAAAAAAAAATTTCTGATCGGACATATATTTTTGAAGTTATTTTATCCGACAACCTCGTAACTATATTCAAACCGAATGGCAATACTCGACATTGACGTGTTTCTTGAAATTTATCTAGGGTAATCTGAAATATAAAAAAAAATCCTTTTAAATAAAAAAGGATTTTTTTTTTATAAATTTGAAGAAACAAGTTTTAAACCTCCTCAAATAACCATAATTTCCTCTTCTTATATATATTTATATTTTACTCACGTTTAGTATATGTTATTATTACTTTACATTCTTGCTCACTCCATCTCTTCCATTCCTTTCTTTACTCTCCTTCACTGACTCTTTATCACCTGATTTGTTTCATAATCAAACTCTTTCCCGCTCCCGCCCTTTAGTTGATATCCCCGCCGCTAGATCGCTCTACCCCCCTTCATCCCCATATCATATACTAGAACAGTTTCTGTTTACAGTTGACTGAAAGTAAGCCTGGCATATATATTTTCTTTCTTTTTTTCTTTTATACACCGTATTCTCATTTTTTCCACTCATTACACTCTATTTTTTAATGATTTCTCATTCTTTTTTCAAACATTAATCCCCTTTTTTATCTACGTAAATCCTTTTACTTTTTTCAAATTTAATTGCTATTGCACAGCTATGCTAACCTTCACTTTTCTCACATTTACCCCTCTTTCCTTTATTTTCTCTTTCCACTATGTACATTTATAATTATTTTATCACTTATGCCCCAATATTTATCACCCCTTTACTGCTTTGTAACTCTCAATGTTATACTTTATATATTTGCGGTCATCTAGATATCTAACTTTTGTTATTAATTAATCTTATTTTATATTTTTTTGTATTTACTCACCATCCCATTAACTTTGTATCTTTTTTTATATTTACCACATATATTACAGTACTTACTCATTTACTTTTCATTAACTACAACTCTGTTTAAGTTCCTTTCAATTTAAATTAATTCATTAATCTGTATGCATTATTCTTTATCTTTTTGTCTACTCAGTTTCTATGTACCAATTATATTGTATAATTTACTCATTAATTTTTTAATTATCTATCACTTATTTTAATTTAAATCTTGTTTCAGTAGTCTTTATGTATTGTTTTCTTTCTTTTAGATATGGCCTTTATGTTATTGTCTTTTCTCTTATATATTTATCTTTTATACCTTTGTTTTTTATACTCTCTACTATTTAGTCATACCTGTTTGTTTGTTTTCTAGCCCTGATGAAGGCTTGCAAAGCAAGCTGAAACGTAGGCATTAAAAATTAAAAAACTTATTTTTTAATTGCTTGTTCTTCATGACTGCACACCCCAACTATCTCTTCACCTTATACCTAACAGTCAACCATACCTCCTCAATAATTTATTTGAATTTTAAAAAAGGTATTTACAATTTACATGGTTACAATAATAATGAACAAATCAAATCTTCAGAAAAGAAAAATAACGAAATAGTTAATTTCAAGAGTCAAGTGTGCTCCTAGAGCCAGATATTTCCCGAAAGAAAAACTAGCATTTCTGCTTTCCTTTGGCTTAATCTTTGAGAGAACACTTGAGCTCTAGGAATTCCGAATTCAACTTCTAAAGAACTTGACACTGGACAGAGACAGATCAGCATAATTCCGAGAGTTCCAAAACTAGTAAAAAAGATATATCGATAGTGACCATTGATAGGCATGACCTATCGATATATCGATAGTAACTATCGACTATCGCCCAACCCTATTGTGAATTAGGATGGGCATAATCAATGATTTTCATAATCGAATGATTTCATGGTTATATATGAGGAGCAAAACAAAAAAGAAACTATATTCTTGATTTGTTAGAGAGAAATGGTTATCAAATTAAACCTTTCCTTTTTAAATAAATACAATTTTACCTTTATATTAAAAAAATCATGTATTCTTCCTCTCTTCTCTTTCCACTTTTGTCCTTACCATACTACTTTTCATCATAGAAATCTAATTGCAATGATTCCTTGATTAATTGATTATCAATCAGATAGAGTAACCTCTTAATTATTCTGCATGGATTTTCTGTAGTATTAAAAAAACTAGAAATCCTACAAGTTTTTTTTTTTTTTTTTTTTTTTTTTTTGTATTCCCAACACTTGATAAGTGAGCGATGAAAGGAATAGTAAAACTGGAAAATGGATTATTTCCTTTTGCCTTGCTGATGAATTACACCAATCATGGGGAGTTATATGCACTATAAGATAAACAATTTGTTGCCTCATTTTTGTCCAAAATTTACAACTTACGGCTCAATTTAAGTACAGATTATAGAGTAATTAAGTGTTTAATATCTGTAAATTATCAAACATAAAATTCATTAAACAAATATTAAAAACGAGTTTTTTTTTATAGAAAGGAACACACTAATTTTTCAGTTTATTATTTAACAAATTAAAGTATACATACTAGACAATTAACTATAAATAAGGATACACAATATAAAATTCATAACGATTATAATATATTCTACCAAAGTTACATTGTATATTAAAAACATATTACAAATGATTAATTTGGACACTTCCACTGGAATTTTTTATGTTTAACATTCAGCAGACAGACTTGCACTGCAATCTCCATCAGGGCTAGAATAAAAGAAAACAAACAAAAAAGTATTTTGTAGTTTTCTTTTATTCTAGCCCTGATGAAGACCTGCAATGCAATTTTAAATGTCAGCATTATAAATCAAAATTCAATTTTAATTGCTTTGTTCTTGACTGCATACCCCAACCAGCTATCTACATCTTAGATGTATCTCAGTCAACAAATAACCCTTCATTAAAAAAAACATGTTACTTTGACATCAATCTATTTACTATTTTCATCTTACTAGCTTATTTGACTACAAAAAAATAAATATCTCTGATAGGCAAATCACATCTTCATGTTTTTGGATACGATAGTATAGAAAGAATTTAATTCTAGCTATTTATTATACCAATAGTAAATGAATTTAACATGGTTAGAACTGTTCATGATGCTGTCAAAGTATAAAACAGAAACATTTCCAATATTTAAAATAAATCACAATTAAATATACTCAATTATTGAACATTAATCTTCATTTATTAACTTCTATTTACATTATCAGTTATTTACATAAAGCAGTTACACATATTTTGGCCTATTAATAAATGTTATTTGATATAAAATGTCTTTTTCATTTTTTTTATTTTTTATTAATTAAACCAATTAGATGTTAACTTATTTTAAAATATGATAAAAAGAATTTAAAGAGTCACACACTAAAATTTCTTGAGGAAATCTCTTTATGTTTCAGAAAGGTTTAATAATTACTAAAATAATTCGATACATACTAAAATAAATAAGGTAACACAAAGCAATACAGTTACAAAAAGCAATTAATAACTTAAAAATGCCTAGTAGAAAAATAAGCCACTAAGAAACAATAAAAAATAAAGCAGGAACCACAGAATAAACTAACAAGGGGACATTTGCAGTTGTAACTCACAGATTTGAATGCCGATTTTTGTGTGGGTAGTAGGGACCTATAATAGTGCAAAACTAGAGTTATAGCCGCCAATGGGCATAAGGAGCCGAGAAAAAAAATAAAATATGAAAATCACGTTTTATTTTTTTTCTTATCTCTCAATCAAGATAGAGAAATGATTCTTTCACGTTTAATTGCAGTTGTGTATGCTATTTTTAATAAAAATACTTTTGTTATGCTCAAGACACTACCCGGCTTTAGGGTGCTCAAAAACTCCAAAAAAATGACAAAATTCCAAGGAAATCCGCTGTAAATCAGTGGAAACTTTTTTTCATGAGCAACTGACCTCATATTTCGATTAAACGCACCATAAAACTCTTATATATGAAATTTTATCAAAATCAAAAAATATTAATTTTTTACCACTTTCGAGGAGGTTAAAATTTTGAAGTTGAGATTTCATCAACAATTTCTAACGGCCATAACAACTGCTGTGTTCAACCGATTACAATAGTAATAGAATCACAAGAATCGGCATACATTCTGTTTTTTAACCATGTATATAACATTGGGATTACTCCAGATTTTAGTGGATAAAAACTGATGTGAATGAAAAAATCCGAGGTCAGCTATAACTTGAGATATCTCAATAAGGGGAAATCCTGCGACCTCCGGATTTGGACTGAAATATGCAGTTTTACGGCTTCTAAATGACCTTAAGATTTGGTCTTAATCGGTGGCGAAATATGTGAGATAGCGCAAATTATTTAATTTTTTTCAGAAATTGACAGCCTCCTGCCTTCTAGAATCCTACAAAATTTTAAAGGTAAAAAAAAATTATTTTTGATTTCGACGAAATTTAGTTTCTACATGTTTTTTGAGATGGGGAATCTGAAAATAATATCAGTTTATAGTTTAAAAAATTGTCTCACCTATATTATATAAATAAGACGTTTTAAAATGATCTATTTCTATTATCAATTTAATTTTTACACAATAAATTTCAGATAAGACTATTTTAAAAAAATATACATATTTTTTAACCAAAACCTGACATTACTTTTAGATAATTCATAAATCTTAGGATTTTAATGCAGTTTGAAATAAAAATACGAGTGAGAAAATTTTTTAAACTAAACACTGATAGTATTTTCAGATTCCTCATCTCAAAAAACAAGTACAAGTAGAAACTAAATTTCGTCGAAATTTAAAATATTTTTTTTTTACCTTTAAAATTTTGTAGGATTCTATTACTTTTAGATAATTCATAAATCTTATGATTTTAATGCGATTTGAAATAAAAATTGACAGCCTCCTTCCTGCCTTCTAAAATCCTACAAAATTTTAAAGGTAAAAAATTTTTTTTTTTTATTTCGACAAAATTTAGTTTCTACATGTTTTTTGAGATGAGGAATCTGAAAATACTTTCAGTGTTTAGTTTAAAAAAATTTTCTCACCCATATTTTTATTTCAAATTGCATTAAAATCCTAAGATTTATGAATCATCTAAAAGTAATGTCAGGTTTTGGTTAAAAAATATGTATATTTTTTTAAAATAGTCTTATCTGAAATTTATTGTGTAAAAATTAAATTGATAATAGAAATAGATCATTTTAAAACGTTTTATTTATATAATATAGGTGAGAAAATTTTTTAAACTATAAACTGATATTATTTTCAGATTCCCCATCTCAAAAAACATGTAGAAACTAAATTTCGTCGAAATCAAAAATAATTTTTTTTTACCTTTAAAATTTTGTAGGATTCTAGAAGGCAGGAGGCTGTCAATTTCTGAAAAAAATTAAATAATTTGCGCTATCTCACATATTTCGCCACCGATTAAGACCAAATCTTAAGGTCATTTAGAAGCCGTAAAACTGCATATTTCAGTCCAAATCCGGAGGTCGCAGGATTTCCCCTTATTGAGATATCTCAAGTTATAGCTGACCTCGGATTTTTTCATTCACATCAGTTTTTATCCACTAAAATCTGGAGTAATCCCAATGTTATATACATGGTTAAAAAACAGAATGTATGCCGATTCTTGTGATTCTATTACTATTGTAATCGGTTGAACACAGCAGTTGTTATGGCCGTTAGAAATTGTTGATGAAATCTCAACTTCAAAATTTTAACCTCCTCGAAAGTGGTAAAAAATTAATATTTTTTGATTTTGATAAAATTTCATATATAAGAGTTTTATGGTGCGTTTAATCGAAATATGAGGTCAGTTGCTCATGAAAAAAAGTTTCCACTGATTTACAGCGGATTTCCTTGGAATTTTGTCATTTTTTTTGGAGTTTTTGAGCACCCTAAAGCCGGGTAGTGTCTTGAGCATAACAAAAGTATTTTTATTAAAAATAGCATACACAACTGCAGTTAAACGTGAAAGAATCATTTCTCTATCTTGATTGAGAGATAAGAAAAAAAATAAAACGTGATTTTCATATTTTATTTTTTTTTTTCTCGGCTCCTTATGCCCATTGGCGGCTATAACTCTAGTTTTGCACTATTATAGGTCCCTACTACCCACACAAAAATCGGCATTCAAATCTGTGAGCTACAACTGCAAACGTCCCCTTGTAAGTAAGATGGCGACTGAAAAGGTTCAGAAATTAAACAAGTGAAACTCAATTATATATCAATTCAAGGTCATCTCATTCGGTGTTAGTACGAGCGATAATTCAAACTCATAATCGAAGTCAGACCGAGTGATCAATCGAACTCATAATCGAAAGATCATCCGAAGTCAGTTCGAAATATGAATGATCACTCGGACTAATAATCGAATGATTTGTGATAGCTGTTCTTAGTTTGTAACCGTTATTGTAAAGTATCATTCTAATGATGATGATTGTATTGTTGACTGTGAGTTTTTACTGAGGAGATGAAATAGTCAGGGGTGCAGTCAGGATGAATATACACGGCCAGTTTTTAAAATGAAAAACTTATATTTTGGCGTGCCGACGTTTCGACCTGCCTTTCATTCTAATGATTCGTTAGTTCAAGAAATGAACTACAGGAGAGAGAACAGCGCTGTCTTCATTTCGAATGATAACTCGTTCTCACAGACCACAATCGATTAATCGAATAATTACAATAATCGAATGATGTAATAATCGTCATTCGATTATCCCATATCTTTGATTATCACAGTGCCTCACGTCACTAAAGCGTGGCTCTCTTAACTGCGAACCTGACTGATAAGAGTTTATGGTCCACATTCTCTGAGACTCTCACCACAACGTAAGGCGATAATTTTCCTTAGGTATTTATTAATCTATTGTTTATATCATCTGTGTTAAAATGATTAATCTCTTAGTTAAAACGATACCAGTTTGATGTGTTGGGATAATTTAAAATTATCTGAGTGAAGGATTTTGCGTTTAATTTGTTCATAAAAAGGTCTGCCAGAAGATGTGAAAGAGGGAATATAAATTCTATAAACAGGAAGAAAGCTTACCTATGGGGTCCCCTCTTTCACCCCTTCTGGCAGAAGTTAAGCTAAATTTAATGCTCTACAATTTTGATTCTGACGTTTTTTTTTCTGAGAAACGATTGTGGAACGTAATAGAAGCAAAAGTTAGACAAAAAGTGCGGTGACATTTTTTTTTTCCCGAAAATCACCGATATTCAATAACGCATATCTCGTAAGCGGTTAGAATTACGACAAATTTATATATAATAAATTTTATAGTAAATTTAATTAGCTTTCATTTGTATTTGAAACATATTTTTCTAGAGTCAACAGTGTTCGAAATATTATCGAAAAACCAAAAAAATGGAACTTCCCCCCTCCCTCCCCCACCGTTAGCTCACCCCCCAGCAGCGGGGACTTTTAGTATGTTTACCTTCCAACTATTCCTAACGAAGCTATGAAGTAAAAAATTATCGCATATTCCATGCACTCTACACCTCTCATTTCAGCACTCATTGACTGGACTATTGGTAGATAGACTATTCAGCCATAATGGTTCCCTAGGAAACCCCTCTATTAGGAACTTCATGGAACATGATAGAGATGAGGTAGAGAGAGGCTTGTAGAACCTGCTCCTCCAGCTAGTAATGTTAACACGGCAAATTTATTTTAGGTTTATATTGTTGTATACCAAAATTATCTTATTCGTTTTAAATTAAACACATTTTATCACTGAATAACAAGATAATTTTATCTCTAAAGATTACTATAAGTCATTTTTTATTTTCTCTTCCTAGTTGCTTCTGCAACATGGTGTTTTCCTGAGCAGGAAAGGGCTTAGTCTTTAATCTTATTTTTCTTGTTGCAAGGGTTAAGCACTTATTTGCTAAGCGTTTTACCATCAGACGACTTCATAATTTTTCTGAATGTTCTTGTTCTTATGAGATTTTATGTCTTTCTCGGTTTGCTGTCTCTCTTTTCCGTTGTTCACTTCCAATTAAAGGTGAATTGGCAAAAGCTTGAGGAGGCAAGGACCATGTGCAGTTTTGTAATGCTATCAGATGATGATAGTGTAGATCTGCGGTAAACAAAAAATATGACACAAGCGAGCTGTAACGGGTGTGGTTTAAAGCTATTTGTGTACACTTTTGATTAGAGGTGGGACAAAAATAACGTATTCTTTAAAATAACCTATTATTGACTCGGAACTGTTATCACCAATCACCTATTACTGAAAAAACCCTATTACCAGTGATCATATTTTAAAATATCTATAAATAAACCTAAATTTGTATTTTAGAATAACTATATTTTACAATATTAGTCAAATTTATTAAATCTTCCATCGAAAACGATGGAGAAATAACAATAAATTGGGGTTGTTGGTGTAAGGTGTTAGGTTATAACAGATAGAAGAACCGATCGGTTAAGGTTATTCGACCAGTTACCGTTCTTAGATCGGTTCTCAATAACTGTTGAGTAACTTCTGTTATCGAATAACTCATATGGCTGTCCTATTATTGAAGAACCGATAGGTCACGTGATCTAATAACGCAAACAAGAACTGGTCGCAGTGGGTTGTGACGCTCCTAGCGGCCGTGGTTCGAACTAAAACAGAAATTCGTGATCATAGTACAATCATATCACAATAGATGGAGTTCGAAACTGTGAACAAAAATAAATGCTTTGATTTTAATGTAAATAAATCTTCATGATTTCCTTTTTTGTTTCATTGCGAATCGATAAAAAATCCTTTGGTTAAGAGAGGTTCTACTTTAATACAAAGTGCTGAAACTTTTAGATGAGCTTTGTAATACCAGATTTAATTTAAATTTACTTAGACTGAAATAGTTCTCCAATATTCAGGGTCTTAATGTTTTCTAATCGTAATTTTAAAAAGTTGAAATGGCTAGTTAATATCAAATGCTTTTTCCTATGTTATATTACAAATAATAATGTAATGACAAATGAATGTCATTAAAATCTTATGATGATTATAATGAATAGTTAAAATCTTGCGATGATTATTAAATCATGAAAATATTAGCTTGTTGTAAAATCTGTTTAGACTTTTGTAATTTATAGTTATTCCAAGGATATTTACACTTATATTAGATTCCATCGAGACACTACCTTTTTACCTGTTTGTAAAATATAATACTGCTTTTTGAAGTAAGTATTTAGTCTTTTGATATATAGCTTTTTTGTTTTTGTGAATGGTTTCTTTCATAAAACTTTTTAGTTATCATTTTTATGGTTAAATCCATTGGAATATTTGTAAATAGATTTGTTAACAAATAAACTGAATATTTTTAATTCATTTTGTTTTTTTCCTTTAAAAACTCTGATGTAAATTGATTGAATTTGTATGGTTATTAGTATTGTCCAATATTTTGGTGAAGTATTTATGAGAACAGTTCTTTTAAATAAAAACTCATTGTGATTGTACAATGATAATGTGGGGTGTTGATAAATTTGTACAAACTTTATTGTAATTTGTTTTGTTTTTTTATATAGTTTTAGTCCATACATTATTTTATTTTGTGATTTTTATAATTATCCTTTCTGTTCTGGAAACTTATAAAATGAAAAATACCTTCAGGTTTGTTCAGTTATTGTATCCTAATCTTTATCAGTTATTTGTTCAAACCATCTTTTGATCAACTATTCTTTCTCTTGTTTGCTGCCATACCTTTCTTTACATCCCCTATCCACAATTTCCTCAGACATCCTTCAACCTACTCTCTAATCTGTTCAGGAAAATATACTATGGCCTCTGTTTTGATACATGCTTTTTGAATGAGCTCCTGGTTTAAATACTCTTTAAAATATTTTTTTCCTCAATTAGGATTGATGACTTAATTCCAATAAAAGTGGCAATTAATTCATGAAACCCTAATTGTATTGATCCTTATGTACCATCATGTGTACCTCAAGTGATTTTTTTTCCTCTCTCATATATTGTCTTATGAAATTATTAGAAACATGATGGGCTCTTATTATGAAATAACTTCCACTCTGAGTACCCATCTCTAAAGATAGTAGCGTTTAAGCTTTTTCTTCTCCACACCACAGATTTTAGCAAATTTAAAGACAATTTATAGTGATAAGGAAAGATATAATCATCTTATTTTATTTTTATTTTTTTTTAAAGGAAACATTTTTATTCCACAGGAACGAGTTTAGGATTCCTACAGTCTTCCTTTCTCTCAATGTTTTCAATGAAATATCTTAATTAATAGAGGATTCCTTTCCAGGAAGGATTAGTAGACCTCCATATCTCTAATCTTCAATGCTAAAAAAATGTGCTCGAAGAGTTGAGGGACTCTTTCTTCTTTAGATTTATTTCCATGCCCTTTTCAGAATACTGCTTAGAGTTTCCTCAGCATGTATTCCAGATCACATTCCTCAGTGGCAATGAGTTGATAAACTCCTGCAATTTGTATTATGAATTAGATATCTTTCAAAATCTCCAAACCCGTATATTAATATTTCTCTCCTATTTCTAGAAAGGTTGTTTAATAACCATGTTAAAGAGAGTAGGTGATTAGCAGCAACTTTGATTTAATCCTTTGGTGATGTGTAATGCTGAGGGGACATTATATCATATAGTAAAAAACTTGACCTAAGATGGCCCAGCCTGAATCCTGCTTCTATCTCTGTTATTTTCTTCTTTATTTTATCTTACAGCCAATATTTTAATACACAATACATGCTTAGGTAACAGATTGATACAAGCTACTTGTAATTGTTGAGTCTTTATAATTGTTCAAATATGTTTTACTAACACCTATATGTATTTTAAAAAAATAAAATCTTGGCAGTACAATTAAATAAGGACAATGTTTTTTAAAGATTTATTTAGCTGAATTCGTTTGTATCGTAGTTGGCCGATTTATTTTTAATTTGTTATATATTTTGACAAATTTTAATTTGCTTCTAAAAATTTTTGTTAAAAAAAAATTGACACAATAATTTTGGTTGATTTAGTGTTATTTATCATTTGTAAGATTACTAAATAAACAAATTAATAACATTATTAGCAATGGCGAGGAGGATAAATTAATGAATTACCAGTCAAAATGTCTAAAAGCAAGTTTTTAATAGGTTAGAACCACTAGCGCCAGGTCGGTGATCAAAAACTGAACGATGGCTGGCAATAGGTTATTCTAATAACAGTTGAGAACTGTTGTAGAACTGGAGTGATTGTAATAACTGCAGTGATTCTAATAACTGGCGTTATTGTAAGAACTGCAGTGATTCTAAGCGTTATTGGATCCCGAAGAGTTATTGGCAACAGCAGTGATTGACGGGCGCGCATTCTAGCGGTAGGGCAGGGGTTTACTTGAATCACCTATTACTGGAATAACCTATTATTGGAACCTATTACTGGGATAGAGCCATAACGTAGTAACCTAATACCAAAAAATAACTGTTTAGCCCACCTCTACTTTTGATAATTCATTGAAAACTATTTATGAATATGATCTGTAGTAAGTGAGAAAACTATTTTGAGGAATAATCAGAATGAAGCCTGGGAATATTTATGAGGAAGACATAAAGTACATGATCTTTAACTTATCGAGCACATCTCTGAGTAGTGAAAGTAGGCATCGTCCTAAATGCATGGAGTTTATTTCTTTGAAAGTTTATCCTGCTATGTTGTGAAAGTCCATCAAAGGCAGTTTTAAATTTGTCCGCTGATGTAATATGTACATGCATTTTTTTAAATTCTGCTATTAACTGGACTTATTTTAAAGTGAATAAATGTTTATATAAATTCCATCACATACATCTTGGAAATTTACTAATAACTGTAAAAATTATATCAATATGGCATTGACCTCATTGTAACCTTCTGGTGTAACACAACAGCTATGGCGGAATATACATGTATCAACTCTTAACTCAGTGTTTTTTATCCAAGTAATCCCTAAATATTTCTACAGGTTATGGGCCCAGAAATGCTCAAGAAGTATTTTGAATGAGTTTAAAGTATTTTACCGGTCGTTTGTTCCTGGATAGTGACGTGTTTTATTTTTAAAAAATTAACGTGAGAGAGTCATGGCTACGGGACACACGTTAGCATACCCTCAATTGATGGACAATAATTTTCACAACCGAGGAAATCAGATGACCAGCAATAATTGTCAACAAGATGAAGACATATCCTTTATTGCCTCAAGTGATCTAGAAACACCTGGGAGTCTTCGAGACGTATCGTTTGTGGCATTTTCGGCAGATGTTGGACCACCAAGAGATGGCTACATGAATTTTGTCCTCGACTCTGGAGCTACGAGTCATATGGTTACCACGGAAACAGCTGAGTTTGTCACGAATATTGTGAGTATTCCTCCTATAAATATTATAGTTGCTAACGGTGAAACATTATTGGCAAATAAAAGTGGCATTTTAAGGGTTCGACCCGATAACTGTGATAACATTGTTTTCAGTATTCATGTAATTATAGTAAAAAATTTAACATGTAATCTACTTTCAGTCAAAAAATTGCTTGATTCGAATTTCAAAATTATTTTTAAAGACAAAAAGGCTTTTGTTTTAAGAAATGATAATATCCTATTTATGTGTGAGTTAATAAGAAACCTATTTATAGTAAAATTTAGATATGTCAGTAATGAAGTAAATAATATATGTGATGTAAGCAGTGAAATTTCAAATATTTGGCACTTAAGATTAGGCCACTTGAACAGGGGAGGTTTACGTTTGATGGGTTTGCCTTATAATCAAGATCCGTGTGATTCGTGCCTAAAAGGAAAGGCTACTAGAGCACCTTTTAAAGATGTCATTAAACCCAGGTCAAGTCGCGTAGGTAATTTGTTACATTGTGATGTATGGGGTCCTACAAATCACACTAGTATTAACGGGGAACGATACTACCTTGCAGTGATAGATGATTTTTCACATTTTACGAAGTTTTATTTGCTTAAACAAAAATCTGAAGCTACCCAACGGGTTATAGACCACATTAAACAGTTAAGAGCGTCTGATATTTATGTTTCACGGCTGCGTGTCGATAATGGTACCGAATTTACTTGTAATAATTTAAGAAATTTCTGTGGTAATAACGGTGTAAGGATGGAGTTTAATACTACATATTCACCCCAAAGTTGTGGAGTCTCTGAGAGACTCAATAGAACTTTATTAAATAAAGCACGAGCTATTTGTTGATACTAATCTGCCCAAATATCTATGGGGGGGGAGGCAGTGAGATGCGCTGCTTATCAACTTAATCGTTCCCCAACTAGAGCGCTCGATGGTAAAATTCCAGCAGATATATATCTTGGTAAGACAGATTTAGGGAAACTAAGAGTTTTTGGTTGTAAGGCTTGGTATTATAAGTTACCTAAAGGGAATAAATTAGAGCAACGAGCTAATGAAGCTAGAATGGTAGGCTACGCTTCGAATGGGTATCGTTTATGGGATCCTCAATTGAATAAGATCATTATTTCACGTGACGTTAAATTTGACGAAAACAATTATTTCTTTGACAGTAAAAATTTTGCTCAAGAAACAAATGACAATGTATCTATTAGACATGGTTTCCCAATTGATGACGATATAAATGTTGGACCAACTGTTCCTGAACTAAATTCTAATAACATCCCACAGATAGCAGAGCAGGCGGAAACACAGAGAGAGGGGGAAAGAAAATCAACTCGGGAGACAAAGCTTCCTTCTCACTTAAAGGAATATGAAATCTATTCAGCTTATTGTCTTATGTCTTACGATGGTAATCCTAAAACTTTTCAAGAAGCCGTTAAAGCTGGACCGGAGTGGAGGAAAGCTATCGATGATGAATTGGCAGCACATAAAAAATTCGAAACATGGTCTTCGACAACATTACCCGAAGGTCAAAAGGCCATAGACACGAAATGGGTATTTACCACAAAGCAAAATGGTGCAAAAAAGGCGAGACTAGTGGCTAGAGGCTTTCAGAAGGAGTGCACGTATGATGTATACTCACCTGTCGCTAAGATGAGTACTATCAGGACTTTATTTTCATTTGCGCTTAATCATGACTACGAGATTATACAATTAGATGTACCGACAGCATTTTTGAATGGGTTTTTAGAAAATGATATTTATATACGGACACCTGAAGGTGTCAATAGTGATTCTAATATTCAAAAGTTAAATCGCTCGCTGTATGGTTTAAAAGCAGCTTCCAAAAGGTGGAATGAAAGTTTCAACGATTTTTTTAATTGAGTTGGGGTTTAAAAGGTCCGAAAGAGATGTGTGTTTGTACTATAAAAATGTTATTTGGCTTTTAATTTTTGTGGACGACATTCTTTTAGTTGGATTACAGGAGGAAATAAATGAAATGGTAAATCTATTAAAAAAGGAATTTGATATTAAAGATCTAGGAGTTGCAAATCATTTTCTCGGAATGGATATTAAAAGGGATTATCAAACAATAAAGATATCTCAACAGGGTTTCATAGACATAATTTTGAAAAAGTTTCACATTGAGAATTGTAAAAAAGCAATAACCCCAATGGCTCATGATGCTGATACAAATACTTCTAAATATACGATTGATGTCCCTTACAGGCAACTTATAGGTAGTCTGATGTATTTATGCCTGGTGAGCAGACCTGACATTATGTATGCTGTTGCGTATCTCAGTCGCTACTTGGATAAACCCACTAAAAGTTTATGGAATGCAGGCAAGCGGATTCTAAAATATTTGAATGGAACTAAAAATTTTGGGTTGGTCTACAGAAAGGGTAAAAATGATTTGGTGGCTTATACGGATGCTGACTGGGCAGGGGATAAAAGTGATAGAAAAAGTACGAGTGGATCTGCCATATTTTATGGAGATAATTTGATTTCGTGGGCATCGGTTAAACAGCAGTCTGTCGCATTATCAACAGACGAAGCAGAATACTATGCTGCATCTCAAACTTCGTCTGAGCTTATTGGTTTATATGATTTAGTTAAAGATCTATATATAAATGACTCCATCCCCATACTATATTGCGATAATCAGAGCGCTATTCACATGATCAATAATTATGAGAATTCGAAACGTTGTAGGCATATAGACATAAAGGCGAATTTTATAAAAGATTTAGTTTCTAAAAATTTAATAAAGCTAGAATATATCGAATCGGATCTGAATAAGGCGGACATCTTTACTAAACCTCTGTCCACTCAAAAATTTCAAATTAGTTGTGAAATGTTAGCTGTTTTATCTATTGATGAGAATTAATGAAGTTTCACTGCATTGACTAAATATGTTGTTTGAATTATTGAAATTTGTTTAAAATAATATAAGATTTTGTTTGATTTACTGAAACATGTTTGTAAGCAATTTAAAATACTTTTGTAAAGATACTTTAAATTGAGGGGGGGTGTAAAAATTATATCAATATGGCATTGACCTCATTGTAACCTTCTAGTGTAACATAACAGCTATGGGGGAATATACATCTATCAACTCTTGACTCAGTGTTTTTTATCCAAGTAATCCCTAAATATTTCTACAATAACTTTAATTTACTGTTACATTTATTTTGTTATGAGGACAAGAAGGTTTAGGAATGATTGCTGTCTTGTATTGTAGAAAGCAGACCAGAACAGTCCCTTTTCGGTGAAGATGTAACAAAAGTTCTTCTGTATCACCCATAGAAAGGTCTCATGGAAAGTGTCCACTCTGAAAGGACACTTATATATCTTGATCAATGCCTGAAAAATAGAATTTTTTTTTTTAATTTTGAAAACCAAAAGATTTATTTATAAAAACATGTGAGGTTAATTGGCAAAACTAAGTTCAGTTCACTATAGGATCTACAGGTATGCTTATTTGTATAATCAGCAGACATGCTCTATCAAAAAGTGGATAAAATGTGGCCTGAAACGCATGACATGGAGTTGTAACCACAATGAGTTCTAGGCTCCTAGGTTCAGGGCTTTCTCGAGGGGACTTAAATTTACTTCATTTAAATCCAAACCGAACCATCAAACTTCGTATTAATATATTTTTCTTTCAGTTTTCCTGGATCCAGGTTAAATAGTTCAATTATTAAATGTGTACAAAAAGAAGATTGTAATATTTCCAATAAAACATTTTAACAAAAAACTTCTACCCCAAGTGTATATGTTCAAAACCATATCTAAATCTTCAGAACCTTATTCTAGTAAAACCTAAAATGAAAAGGAGTAACTCATTAGTAACAAAATGTGACTTATGTAATTGTTTAAAGAAGTATTTTAACTTTTGCGATATACAATAATAAAACAGCAAGAAACTGCTCGTAGTTTTTGACTACTTCAAAATTTACTAGACAATAGTTCTAAGTTTTCAATTAATTAAAAAAGACTGATACGGAATTTTACTTAGGACTCCGCTAACCCCACCATGATTCATCTCTTATCCCATCCTTACAATGCAAAGTTCTGAGTAAAGTCCTCAATGCTGTTTCTTATGTTAAAAACTGATCCACATGGGCTTAATCTACTGCACGTTGCTGATTTAATTTTCATAATAAATTATATGCCTGCTTAAATTAAATATATTAAAGTTCCTCCCATTCGAATCCCAACATCCTCCGAGCCGTCTGAAAAGTAGATGGTCTTGGGACCTTCTTAAATAGAATTGTCTTTACTATAATACCAATAATTAGTTTTTCTAGAAGTTTTTATCATTTCATTGGATTATTTACTACAGTGATGTGTCGGTACCAAACTTTTTTGATTCTCAATACCGCTACCGATACCAAGAAATCAATTCTCAATTCTTGGTATCGATACCTCAGCTTAAAAATAAAAGGCTTTTCCCAAACATAATCTAAAAAAAAACCAAACAAATCAATAATAATTTTTTTTTTTAATTTATTGTATGGCACTACAACTCGGTGATGAGTCCTGGCCTCCTCCACCAGCTTTCTCTTTCTTGTGCAGCCTCCATCCAGTTCCTTACTCCCAGGATATTTTTCGGATCTGCAGCTACACCATCCGACCACCTTAGCTTTGGTCTTCCCCTTCTTCTCATGCCATACACGATAAATCCTTGAAATAAAGACTTCTTTAACTGGGAAGATGCGCCTGTTGTCTGCCGCTATTCTTCCTTGATTTCCGCAGTAATTTCATTGTTAATAACAAACAATCCTAAGTATCTAAATTCTTTGCGCGCTGGGAAGCTGAACCCTCTGAACTAGATCTGTTCCTCTTGCGACTGGATCACCATATATGTTCAGTTTAAATTATATAAACATATTAATGTTCCTATATAAACATTCTCTTATACCATACACGTTATTGTTTATAAATAACATGACGTTATTAACGTATCTGTGACTTTTATAACCAAGAGGAATAAGATTATTTTTCTATATTCTTTATTTAGCTATACTCCTCACATTTACAATTATTATCCTGTTACATGTTTCGGGACTATGGTCCCATCTTCAGACTGAGATAGTATATATAATCGTTCATCTACATTAAAACAATACAATACTAAGAATTTACATCAATTTATCCTGCCTTCAATAAGCTTTAATATAATTTACCTAAAATATTTGTCTGGTGTTAACCGCCACATCCTTTTAGATAGTCTCATTTAATTTCTCTACTCTCTAGGGTACAAAAGTATATATTTTCTCTATTTATTTTTATTTATTATAAGTTGGCAATCTTACATTTTTAATTTGTAGGTTACATTTGCATATATTGTTCCAATTTTTTCTGTATCTGTTTTGTAGTTTATTGCATTATTAATTGTTTTATTTATATAAATCGCTTCTTTTATTTTCCTATTATGTGTTTTAGTTTCGTGTTGCAAAATTTTTTACTTTGCAAAATTTTTATATGTTGCAAAATTTTTACTTTATCAAAGTCAAAATGGTGGTTTAGTTTTTGTGTGTGTTCCAACAATGCTGTTTTATTATTATTTGATTTACATATTTTTTTGCAATCATATTTATGTTTTTTTATTCTTTTATGTAAATTCTGCTTGGTCTCTTCTATGTAATGTTTATTACAATTCTAACAGTCTATCTTATATATGACATTTTTTTATCTATATGATCCATTTAATTATGTGTTATTAAATTTTTTATTCTATTTTTGTTATACAAGGCTATATTAATTTCAAATTTTCATTTTTTAATTGTTTTCTTGTTAATTCCGGAATATATTTTACCTTTTTATATCTTTGAATATATTTTGCATTATTTATATGCTTTATTACTTCATTATTTTTTTCATTTTGATTAACTTTTTCAATTTTATTTCAGTTATGCTCTTTATTACTATAATATTCGGTTATTTTCTGTTGTTCTTTTACTTTAATGTTTCTATTATTTTTTATGTTTGTTTTTAGTATATTATTATTTTGTATTTTATTAATTGTTATTTGATCATTACTGAATTTACAAGAGAAAACACAAAACACGTAGAATTGACATGAAAGAATAAACCAACATAAATTTGATTGCAAAAAGATATGTAAATCAAATATTAATAAAACAGCATTGATGGAACACACACAAAAACTAAACCACCATTTTGACTTTGATAAAGTAAAATTTTTGCAACATGAAACTAAAACACATAATAGGAAAATAAAAGAAGCGATTTATATAAATAAAACAATTAATAATGCAATAAACTACAAAACAGATACAGAAACAATTGGAACAATATATGCAAATGTAATCGACAAATTAAAAATGTAAGATTGCCAACATGCAATAAATAAAAATAAACAATAAATAGAGAAAGAATAGACCTTTGTACCTTACAGAGTAGAGGAATTAAATGAGACTATCTAAAAGGATGTGGTGGTTAACACCAGACAAATATTTTAGGTAAATTATATTAAAGCTTATTGAAGACAGGATAAGTTAATGTAAATTCTTAGTATTGTATTGTTTTAATTTTGATGAATAATTATATATAGTATCTCAGTCTGAAGATGGGACCATAGTCCCGAAACATGTAATAGGATTATAATTGTAAATGTGAGGAGTATAGCTAAATAAAGAATATGGAAAAATAACCTTATTCCTCTTGGTTATAAAAGTCACAAATACGTTAATAACGTCATGTTATTTATAAACAATAACGTGTATGGTATGAGAGAATGTTTATATAGGAACATTAATATGTTTATATAACTTAAACTGAACATATATGGTGACCCAGTCGCAAGAGGAACAGATCTAGTTTAGAGGGGTCAGCTTCTCAGCGTGCAAAGAATTTAGATACTTAGGGTCCTTTGTTATTAACAATGAAATTATTATGGAAATCAAGTAAGAGTAGCGGCAGGTAACTGGCGAATCTTCCCAGTTAAAGAAGTCTAAAGAAGTTAATGAAGTCCCGAAACATGTAACAGGATAATAATTGTAATGTGAGGAGTATAGCTAAATAAAGAATATGGAATAATTAACATCAACGCTCCTTTATTGAATAAAATGAAGGTTATTTTTATTTTCAGGCTAAAAGAATAAAGGTTACCACATTTTTCAATATTTGTCTAATATTAGTTCATGTTTACATTTATGCTCTTGTTACGTTAAAACTGCTTCCTAAAGTTAACTATTTTATTTTTTCAATTAGAAAATATGGCAACTATCAACGAAGCCCAGCATCCATCACAGAGGATCTCCATCCTGTGCCACAACATTCTCTCCTGCAAACTGTGGGCCGGTGCCACCTACGGAGCGAGAGCCAACATCTACAGACCTTCTAGTGTCGCCGACTTAGAGCTGAGCAGCCCACAACATCTCCTGCTGGCACTCCTCCACTCACTAGTGACTGGGGACATCAAGTTTTGTATAGTGTTAGGCGATATATGCCACAAGATAGAAAAACTACGCTCCAGGCATCACAAAGTGTGGTTACTAGAAGACTTCGATTTCCCCCGGCCAGACATTCAGAAAGCAATGGTACTCCTTACTAAGCTGGTTGCCGATGGCACCATGAAGCTTCCCCCTCATCTGTTGTGGATCATGGCGGCACTTGGAAATAAGTATGGGATCACTGGTGGCCAGCTTAGAACGGTAACTGAGGTATTTCATCTTATATTTTTTTCAATATGTAATATATATTTTTAAAGAAGTAATTGTTAGTGCATAAAGGCTCTTTTTTTCTCCAATAAACCTTGTACATATTCGTCTTTGCAATTTACCTAGTCGTTAGATGGTTCTGGATGTGCTTTGAGATCTTTCACGTGCCATTTTCCCATCTTGACCCCATCTATGTTTTTCAGCTCATAAGAGAGATTTCCCTATCTTCTAGTAACCGAACGCTTTACGAAAGATGGTGCTAATTTGTCGCTAACGTATGTCGACGCATCCAACAACACCTGGTTCGTCATCCACACAATATCGCCTATTTGAAATTCTTGAGGTCTTTGCTGAAGGTTGTAGCTGCGCTACTTCTGGGGAATTCCCTACCGAAATTCATTTAAGCAGCTGCTAAATCTGTGACTTCCTGTACATCCATTTACATGGTGAACTCCAGTTTTTAGAATATGTTTGCCCTAATGGTGGTATCTTTCAAGTATAATATGTTGATTGATTACTCTGCAGCTTTGTCTAGAAATTCACGGCTTTTGAATTAGTGTCCACTGTCACATATTAATTTTTGTTGGCATCCAAACATGAAACTGATCTCCTTTTCCAATAGTGAACTTACTATTTTCCCATTTACTGTACTAAGCGGCACAAATATGCTGTATTTAGTGAAATAATCAGAGAACGCCAATAAAAAATCGGTTCTGCTTCGTCGATAATGGTAATGGTCCCATTATATCAACCGACACCACTTGGCATGGTTTGGAAGTGATGTGTTATTCTCCTGTGAGTCCTGTGGGAACTGGTGCACTAAGCCTGTTTTGTATCTAGCCACATTTTTGTTGTTTATTTTCTGGTTTATAATAGTACTCTCTACTGTTGTATTGTTTTAAGCCAACATTTAAATATTGCTTGGTCAAGACATTTCCCGAAAGCTTTTTTAATGTTTATCTTTTAGCGCTACCGATTTTCATCGGTTGTCGTGGTCTTTCATCTTCCTTACATAACTGAATGACACATTTAATGTAGGGACACATTTCAATAGCAAATGATTTTCAACTCCAATCCGATATTTTGTTAAATCCTCTTCTACTTGAGCATCATTTTCCTTTACCATGTGTCCATTATTTCTCCTTTGTTATCGATTCTACAAAATCGATAACTCGTAGATTCGGGACAGAACATAAGCTGCAGCGTTTTGTTAACCCGGACGGTGCACAATTGTGAAGTTGTTAGTTACAAGCCCACTTAGCTAGTCGAGAATGTACTCTTGCTTCTTGACGCTGTATTTCCTCTCTGCTGCTGTCAAGTTTCGGCTACAGTTCGCGATCACTGGATTTCCTTCTGGGTATACCTGAAACAGAATCCCGTGTTCATTCTGGAAGATAAATGGCTTGATAAATTCAGGGCATGCTTAAACAGGTGCAGTCACCAGTTTTTCATTTAATAGTAGGAACGCTTGTTCATGTTCATCTTCCCATTTCCGTTTATTGTTTTCCTTTAATATCTCATGAAGGGTCGCACTTGATGTAAAATAAAGCAGTAAAGCGGAGAAACCAGGAGGAGAGCCCTATACATTTTCTCAGTTATTTTACGTTGTTAGGCGCTAGATAGTTGTGTATGGCCTCTGTTTTACCAAAGTCTACTTGTAGCCGGTTTATTCACCACGTTTCCCAAGAATTTGAGTTCTTTGCTAAATTGTTTTTTTCCCAATTTACGGATAAGTTAACCGTGTTTAACAGTTCAAAAATCTTCTCTGGAATGCTATATGTGAGTCCAAATCTGGTGACAGCATAACAATATCATCTAACTGTATGAAAATATTTGGCTCTAAACCTGCTCTCAATTCATCGTCAACGAGCCTTTGCCAAGTCCCTGGGGCATTGTGTATTCCGGAATGCTTCCTGCATAAATGAAAAAGGCCACGGTTGAGGGTAGTAAATTCATTTTTCTTATTGTTCTTTTTTGCCATCAATGTCGATAGAAGACAAATTTTTTTTGCATCAGTAGTCTATTGAGAATATCGGAGATGTAAGGGAGTTTGTAAGCATTTCTTTTGGTAACGACATTTAATTTACTGTGATCCACTAGAATCTATGTGACTAATTTTGTCCAGGAGCCAGCCACATGTAAATTTAATTGGAAAGACATGAATTTGTTTCCTATCTCATTTTATAGTATAATCCACCTTGAATGAAATATGGCGGTCTGCAGCCTGTCTCATTTGGAGCACAGTTTCGCGCACGCTTAAAATCCCCCAAAATAGTGAAATATAATGGGAAAGGCCATGTTTTTGAGTTTAGTCTCATTTTTTAATTCATTAAAAATTCAAAAAACTACTGTTTTCGGTCCTCATTTAGTATATTCAAAATTACGCCATTAAAAAACTATTGCTCCCGGAGAGCTCAAATTTGTGGCATTCTTTACTATTTGAAATTCCCTTTAATATGATATATCACTTGATATATTTTCGGTTTATTTTGAATTTTTTCGAAACATCCAAAAACGGTTTTCATAATTCCCAAAATACCTACCCTTCGATTTTTTCGAAAAAAAAAAATATATGTGATTTATATTATTACTGACTACATGTGGAAAAAGTTTTAGGATGGGACGGAAATGGGTTCTTGATAAAAAAAAATATTTTGTCTTTTTTCTAATGAACAGTTAGTCCAGTTAATGAAGTATTATAGAATGCGTTTACTGTAATCCAAGGTTTTTCTTTGGAAACTTGTTCACGGTAGTTAGAAAGTAAACATACTATAAGTCCTGGAGTTTTCGGGTCTGGGAACAAGAAGGGAGGGGGCGTGAAAGGTCTCTTTTTTGGTTTTGGGTTCATATCCCGAAAACGGTGCATCGTATGCAAAACATGAATATTTACTAAATGAATGTTAACTAAATTCTCTACAACCTTTATTATATACACATTTTTCATATATTGTACCGTTTCCGAGATATACGCTTGGCAAATGTAAAGGACTTATAGTATGTTTATTTTACCAAGAAAAGTTAAAATGTATGTAACTTTTGACAAGTTGAAGATAAATTAGCATATATATGTGTATTTTGAAGGAAATTTGATGTTGTACAATATTATTTATAAAGACTTTTGTCGTAGGTTGGACGTTTGGATGTTTAACAGAAAACGTGAGGTGATCACATTTGCCAAGCGTATATCTCGGGAACGGTACAGAATATGAAAAATGTGTACAGAATAATAGCTGTAGAGAATATAGTTAACTTTAATTTAGTGAATAGTCATGTTTTGCATATGATGCACCGTTTTTGAGATATGAGCCCAAAACCAAAAAAAAAAAGAGACCTTTCTAATTATAATTAGGATAATGAGGAAGGAGCCCATAATGTTTACTTTCTAACTAACGTGAACAAGTTTCCAAAGAAAAACCTTGGATTACTGAAAACGCATTCTATAATCCTTCATTGACTGGACTAACTGTCCATTAAAAAAAAAGACAAAATATTTGTTTTTATCAAGAACCCATTTCCGTCCCATCCTAAAATTTTGTCCACATGTAGTCAGTAATAGTATAAATCACATAAATTGTTTTCGAAAAGATCGAAGGGTACGTATTTTGGGAATTACGAAACGTTTTTGGATGTTTTCGAAAAAATTCAAAATGAACAAAAAATATATCAAGTGACATATCATAATAAAGGGCATTTCAAATAGAAAAGAATGCCGTAAATGTGAGCTCTCTGGGAGCAATAGTTTTTTAATGGCGTAATTTTGAATACACTAAATGAGGGCCGAAAAAAGTAGTTTTTTGAATTTTTAAAAGCTTATAACTCATTAACCAAAAGTCAGAAAAATGTAATATGGTACATTTTTACAATCTTGTTAAGTACAGCTGCTATACTAAAAATCATAGAAATCGGAGAGGTCAAGGTCCAAATCTAATATAGAATTGGTCGATTTGGCATGGAATTTGTAAATGGAGTTTGTACAAAAAAAAAAAAATGATTTGGAAATTGCGTGTTTCCATGGCCACGGTTAAAATTATACTAAAATCACTATGCCTACTTGGGAAGAAAGCAAATACAGTTTGCAAATAGAGGATTAACAAGTGCTTATTATAGATAGTAAATATTTTGCTAGGAATCTTTTTTATTTATTTATTTCCCTTCCTTGCCTCTCGGCTACACGGGTTTTGCAGGGATGGCTAATAGCCATCACTGCTGGTTTTTAACAGTTTAATATAACATTTCAATATTACTTTTAACATTGCAAGAATAAATTTCAATATTACATTTAACATTTAACATTTCAAGATTACACTACACATTTTAAATAACATACCTAACAACATACAACATACCTTAGTATATTAAAATTAACTACATACTAACTATAACATACTATAATACATCATAATAATATCTACATAATAACTATAACATACTAAATTAAAATAACAACATAGCTATATATTATTATTATTATTTTTTTTTTTTTAAATTTTATAGTTTCGACATTTACATTTACAGAGGCTTTATTCGGTGATGAGGTTGTCGTCAGCATCATTTCTATCCAGTGGTCTTTCTGGGGCGTGGCCCCTTCTCACTAGGTTGAAGTGCTCTACCCCCACTTCAGTTTTCCAACCATACGCAAAATTTTTGTAATACGGGTTGTTGTCAGCCGATACTAGTTGAGGGTACGTACGGCGAACGTAGAGCCCTGTTTCTCTTAGTAGCTTGGCTCTCAATGCCTCAAAGGCAGTGCATTCAATTACCACAAGTTCAGCGGTCTCCGGTACACCACAGCTGGGACAAAGCGGGTCAATATTTTACCATGTTTCTGGAGCTTGGCTCGAAAGCCCCCGTGCCCTGTGAGAAACTGTGAGATCCAGTAATCCGGGAGGACCCAAGTTGCTTGAAGACGTGACCTAACAGTGGGGAAATATTTTCTAAGAGTAGCCCCTTTCGGGGTTGTCACCCACCGCCTGTTCCATTCTTCTATCGTATACTCCCGGATAATCTCCAACCATTTCCTTGGATTTGCGTCGATCAAAGACCGGAGATTATTTGGTAGTCCCACCGAGCCTTCCCTTTTCATTTTAAATTTAAAACCGTCTTCTTGCAGTACAAGATCAAGAGGTACCCCTCCTGCTAAGACCTGGACCCCCTCATGAGACACTGATCTGTACGCCCTGGTGACTCGCAGCAGAGAATTACGCTGAATTGTTGCCAGCCTACTCATTTGTCTGCGTGAGAGATTTTGGTACCAGGCGGGAGATGCATACCGTAGGACACCAAGTATCACTCCTTTATATATCGCCATCGTAGCTGGGTATCTGAGGCCCCACAAGGCGCCCCCCAACCTACTGAGACCGTTCAATGATAAGGCCATCCTATTGGCAAGGTATTCCAAATGAGGCGTTACGTCAAAATTTCTTCTTATTTTCACACCCAGGTAGGTGATAGTCTCAGTTGGACCTATTCTTTCTCCTTCAATTCTAATAATAGGGTTAGGCCTACACTTATTTCCTTTCAGAAGAATGGCCTGTGTTTTTACAGCCGCCATTTTCATCTTCTGTTTTTCACACCATCTACTAACTAGGCCAGCACATCTTTCAGCTTCTTGGTTCAATTGGACTATACTGTTGGCAGACACCATGACAGCCAGATCATCGACATAGGCAATCGCAGGGAACTGTTCTTCCTCGAGTATAGTCAACATATCATTGAAGACTAACTTCCACAGGGCCGGACCAAGGACAGAGCCCTGAGGACAGCCCCTCTTGACTACATCTTCATACTCATAAAAGTTTCCGCGTATTTTAAGACGTCGATCCTGGAGGTAGCTCATTACCAGCGCATACAAATTGCTAGGAGTATCGTATCTCTGAAGCTGGTAAAGTACGCTTGGCCACCACAAACTATCAAAGGCAGAGGATATGTCAAAGAGGAGTAACATGACGTACCGATCTCCCCTCTCAGCTACGTCACGACGTACAACAAAGCATCAGCGGTTCCCCTGCCTTTAGTGGATCCGTATTGCCGTGGATGGCTTGCTCTTGTCAGAACTGGCTGCCAGCTCTTAAGCCGCAAGTTTTCCAGCACTTTACTCATAACAGGGAGGAGGCAAATAGGTCTATATGACTGAGCTAGTCGCTTGTCTTTGCCACCTCCCTTATAGAGAAGTCTAATATCGGCAGTTTTCCATAGTTTCGGGAAGTATCCCTTATCTAAGCAATCATTGAAAACCGCTAATAGCCTATCTTCTATGTAGGGAATACTGTTCTTGAGTATATGGTAGATGTGTCTATACAATCCAATCCTGGTGCTCTTCCCACTTTCTGACTGTCCACGCTATTCCGAAGATCCCATATGTCCCATGGTGGGCACAGATCAGAACCAGATGGATACGTAGTAGTACGTCTCAAAAATGCTTCTTCATCATTGTCTTCGGATGGGTTGTCCCTGGGGTATGTCCCCTGGATGAATATCCTTGCCGATTCTTCTGGTGTTACTGCCTGTTCGTCTCCTTCCTTCGGTGATGCAATCACCTGTAGTGGAGTAAGCTTGCCAAAGGCTATCCTATAAGGAATACCCCAGGGATTCTTAGCCGACTCTTCCTCAATAAAATTGTCCCAAGATTTTCGCTTTTTGTGAGCGCACCTGGTTTCGATATACTCGCGCCTTAGACCTGTACTCTTCACGGAAGACAGTACGCCTCTCGTCGCAACTACACCTCTGATACAACCGCCGAGCCTTGTACACCTCTCTCTTTAAGGTGGTTAATCCCGGTGTCCACCATGGAACTGTTCGAGCTCTAGCCTTCCGGTGCTGGAGAGAGTCCTCTGCAGCATCGAGGATGATATTTGTGAGCCTAGACACCCTATAGTCCAGGTGATCTGTATCATCCGTCTCTGCTGGGTCCCATTCTTCATCAATCAATTTTCCCTCCAACGTAGCACGGAAGGTACTCCATTCTACTTTTCGAGTAACGTAACCCTTTTGGAAGACGTGGTAACATCCTGTATACTGTACTAAGTCAAATGAAATTGCATTGTGGTCGGAGCTCGTCTCCGGTCTAATATTCCAATCAACAATGTTTCTTATCAGTGTCGGTGAGGCCAGAGTTACGTCAATCCAGCTCTGACCCCTTGGCCCAGAGAATGTAGGGGTGGTAGAGGGTTCATTAACAACCACTAACTGGTTTCTAGCAATAAACTCTATGACTCTAGCACCTCTTCTATTTGTTAGATTGGATCCCTATACAGTGTTCCAGGAATTAGTGTCTAAACAAATAATTGCATTTCTTGAATTTTGTGTGATTGCTTCCATAGCATATATACCATCTTCAAGATTATTATTTCCATCGGGAAGGTACACAGAAGCTAGGGTGAAAGCAATGTTACCCCACCTGATGTAACAAGCTACACTATCTGCTCTGGTATACTGCTCAAGACCCATTACATCAAGATTCAGGTTAATAATGACTATGGAAGCCCTGGGCCTCCTCTCTCCATTGCTCAGGGCTATTATTCTCGACGTAAGGCCAAATCCAACAACCTTGTTCCCATGGCAGCTCGGTTCCTGATCGCCATAATGTCAGAGTGTAGGGCGAGAGATCGCAACTCATCCGCGACAAGACGCCGACGACCCATGTTAAGCTGAAGGATGGTGATTTTATTCATAGAAGTTTCTTTTCGCTACCTCATTAGACCACTTTAGATGCACAGGGCATTCCCAACTGCCTGCCTTGTGCTTCCTTTGAGCAACAGGAGTATTTGCTCGCTCACAATTTATGCAGGAAGGGCTTTTCAGCTCTTTCTTTTTCAAGCAATCCTTTATTATGTGACCGCTACCTGCACACCAAATGCAGACTGGTACATCAGCTGTATAAGTGGCTTTCGTGTGACCGTAACCCTGACACTTAGTGCACCTAGGGGCGTTGAGATAGTCCTTAAAGGTTATCGTCCACCATGCCCCATCCATCCTTCCCATTTCCAAGAAACGGACCATTGGATGCACTTCCAACACCCAACTTTTTGTGAAGCCATTTCTAGCTACTGAGGAGAAAAGTGGACGGAGATCATTCTTGACAAGAGGAGTGGAGCCCGGCTTCTCGAGCATTTTTCCCCACAAAAACGTTACTAAATCATCTGAGGTCCAGGAGTGAGGTATACCATGCACTTTTCTGGGTTTCTTCCTGAGGGCTAATTTAGCTTGCAGGCCTTTTTCTCGCAGTCCTTGGCATCCAATAACTTTAGTAGCATCGCTAATATCATCAATTCGAACTAGCACTGAGCCGGCTTTGGTCGCTCGGACTATAGCGGCTTTTACTCCTATTTCCTTCGGTGATGGCAACCCGTTGATTATATCTACTGGAGTTTTACCCAAACCGCTGATTGTGACATACGTAGATTCTTGGATCTGGGCCGGCTTAGTTGGCAGGGACTTAACAATTTCAGCCATAGATCTTGGTTTCCCCTGGTTAGAATCTTGCGAGGTGTCTTGATTTGGGATATTTTTGTTGCCTTGTACCTTTTTCCTCGCTTTTGCTTTTTTCTTGCCTCTTTTAGTTTTAACAATCTCAAAGGTCTCAGTATGCAAGGACAGAACCTCCTCCGTGATTTGAGGTTCCGTTGAGGGTTCTGCTTCAGGCTGTATGCATAGGGGTGCCGCACTCGATGCTGAAAGTGCTTGTATGACTTTTGGCACTGAAGTGTCAATTATGATTTTCGTAATCCATTCATATACTTTCTGCGACGAAAGTGTTTCATTTACCGCCCTCTGAACAATAGAAGTGACATCACTAGGACTGTTATCATTTTCTCTGTCCGCTAATGCTTCAACGATTTCGATAAGACTCTGTATTTTGTTGTTATTGTGTTCACGAACATTTATAACAGTTTTGTTATCGTTTCTGACCATGTAATTTCGGAGATTTTCCTGAATCCGCCTAGCATCATGAATCAGTTTATCTTTATCTTCGGTAGTTTTCGGATCAGGGGAACCCTTCCTGGCCCTTTTAGCCGTCTGTTTTTGTCCCTTATGTCCTTTATCTTGATCCATTTCCTCTGTGTTACCACTATCAGGATTAATATTAGAGGAATTCATCCTCTTAACCACTGAACTTTTCAAAAATTCTAACAGCTTAGCCTACCAAGAAAACTTAAAATTTATTTTACTAACTACTTAACGATTATCACTGTGAATAATAGTTCTATATAGGTTATTAAACACTTCTACTTTACAATTTTCATATGTCTTACCTTAAGATCCAAACAGAAGTTATATTATTGAGTTCATTCACTCAAAAAATGGAAAAAAAAAAAAAAAAAATTAAACATAACTAATAAATATAAAACTCAAAGAATGCCTAATTAGCAACGATTTAACAAACAAATTAACATTCACTACAAACAAGAAAGAAAATGGAAGCCGTAAATATAAAATTAAGAGAAAATCTAATTTGCTAGGAATCATCAGGCAACGCTTTAATCCTCTATAAAGAATAATCGGACATTTCATGTGTGACAACCCAATATTAGAAACGATTACACTTTCCCCATACCTCATAAATGTGTATATTTTGGCAAAATATGACAATTATGGCATATTCCATGGGCTGGCGTGGATATTTAACATAATATTTTGGATAATTTAATATAAATTACATATATGTGATCTAACAGGAAACTTAACTAGCTTTGAGAGGAAAAAATGAAATTTTGGTTCGGACGAAAAGTTTCGGAGTTATAGCAAAAAATGTGGATTTTATAAAAGTACGGAATCTTTAGCGTTCTGGCATGTGTATTTCCAGAGAACCGATTTAAACTTCATTACAGAGTCTAATAGAAAATTTGACCAGCTTTGAGATAAAAATAAAAAAAAATAAAGAAATTTTGAGTCGGACGAATAGTTTCGGAATTATATTCAAAAATGTAAAATAACGTCGATTTCACAACAGTACGGGTTTTTTAGCGTGATTTTAAAGAACATTATTAAAACTTCATACATAATAGTCTAATGCTAAATGTAATCAGCTTTAAGATGAAAAAAAAAAAATTTCGAATCGGACACATAGTTTCGGAGTTACAGACAAAAATGTACGACAAACATGTTTTCGCAGAGAGTGGGGCTGAACGCCAGAAAGCCAATTTCTACACTTTTTCCCTTGAGATGATATCAGCTTTTTTAGTAAGATGATATCATTCGTTTCTTGATAGAGCTTTTCTGACAACTTCAATGCACGGTAATCGAATGCTAATTTTTCGTATATTAAAGAAAATATAATTAACTACAAATTATTTTGTTATTTGTTTACAAATTACTGGGTTATGCCAATGTTTCAATGCTGTTTATATGGGCACCTTACGTCTAACAAAAAAAAACCATAATGACATAAATTGTAAGTAATTTTCTCCTCTTTATTTTAATAATATAGAAGGGTATTTTGCTTAAAATGATTACTTTGCAAGTTACAAGCAAAAAAAAAAAAAAGAAAAAGAAATAAGATTTTGTTGGAAAACTTCAGATTCGTGTTTTGCACCCCAAAATGTATAAAGTAAGCCATAAAAAACAATTACCCATAAAATTTCTAGTTCAAAATACCTTTTTACTCGGACTACTATGAAGGCTACTGTGTGGAAGCCACATCCTTCTCGCACTGCCTTGCGATGTGGCCATATTCTTGACACTTCAGACAGAGTGGGGGTGTCGAGATGATCTCTGATGGACAGGGACCACCATCCTCCGCTTACGTCTTCGGGGGTCAGGGTCATCAGGGCGTGCCTCATCGCGGGTGTGCCTCCAATATCCACTTCCTCGTGAGGCCGCCCCTTGCCGGAGTGGAGAAGCATGTTCTCAACCACTCCTTCCTGGCCCCCAGCTCTTCTGGCTTCTGCAGCTCCGTCTTGCCCCAGAGGTATGCCTCAATCGTGGGTTCTTCCCAGTGTTTGGGGACCCCTCGCACTTCCAGGCGAGGCCTCTTCGTCTTGGCCAGCCTCGCCTCTATACCCTTGCTCTTCAGCAGCTCCAAATCTATGATCTCTTGGCCTGGTCAGCACCTTCTGTCCTGACCAGGACCGTTCCAGCCTGGGTCGTCCGTATCACCTCACCTTAGCGCCCAGGCTTTCCAATTCTCTTTCCCTGGGAGCTGCTGCAATAAACTACACGGCGACCACTGATCACCCTGTCCCTTGAGGGTGATGTATGTCGCCGTATCCTCTGGCCTCTTTGGAGTCCCCTGGGACACCTTTGCCAGATTTTAGCATACGTCAACCTCTGGGGCTTCTCCTCTTTCCTTTCCTCTTTCTTTCCTTCCTTCTTCTTCTTCCTTCTCTGGACCAGTGTGTACTGGGCCTCTTCTTCTTCTTCCTCTGGCAGTCCTTTGTCCATAGGGTCTTTGCCCCTCATCACTTTCCTATCATCGTCTCCACTATATGGACATGGTGCTGGGGCCATATTACCATATTTAGCCTTGGAGGACCCTGGTTTAGGCTCCTCAATACTTACTTTTTTCCCTTTTCTTTTAAGTTATGGCAATTGCCGTGTCAATGACCCCTTTAGCCACCTTTGTGTTGCAGCCCCTCCTACGAATTCTTCATCCTGGAGGACTGCCCTAGTTTTGTTCTTGGCGATTGCTGTTCATTCCGCCATGTGCCAATCAATGATTCCAGCGTCTCGCATCTGGTCCTTAGTACGTTGTTTTTTTTTAGTACTTTTTTCGTAATAAATCCGCTGTGTCTATCAGGCACTTACATAGGACCCTGCTCGGCCTCCTTCTCTAGCCCGGCCCGTCGCAGCCTGGCCTGGAAGACCACGACCAGCCTCCGGGACTCATTCAATATTTCTTGTGGGGAAAGGTCTTCTTCCTCTTCCGTGGAGGTGTCCCCTGCCGCTTTCTTCTTATACGGGGATTTTCCGGATGGCGAAGCCTCTGATGAGACGATTGACACCTCCGACAGCCGTCTTTTCTTTTGGGACCGTTTGTATGATACTGTGTGGAAGGGAGTTAGGACTGGATTATTAACTGGATTATTGAATTAAAAAAGAAAATACGTTCAGCCATTGAATAGGATAGATTTAGAAACCCCCCCCCCCTCACCCCTCCATAAACTAACTAAAAAGGAAAATGTTAAATTTAAAGTTTTATTCATACTTAAAAATTATTAAGAAATGTTATGATAAAATTATATAAAGATCAGCCAATATAGGTCATTAAAAATACATTACTCCCCCCAAACAATATAAGTATTTAAACGAAACTTTTACTAGATAATGAAGAAAGTATATTATAAAATTTAAAGATACTATGTTCTGGCACCGTAGTAAATTACCCTCTTCTCTCACATAAAAAAAATTAAAAGGCCTTTCCACCCATAGAAATTGGTCTTTGGGATGTAAGAAACCTTATTACAAATTTTTACGAAAATTTATTGAGTTAGTCTTATGTATAATTAGGTATTTCTTTTACAGGAAGGACGCTCTTATTTGGCTGTGCAACTTGAAAATGCTGTCGCCAACAACAGCCCTAAAGATATTTTTGATTTAGCAAGTGAAGGTGCTGATGTATGTGGGTCGACTCAGTCTGGGGATAGCCTTTTACATTTAGCTGCAAGGGCTGGCAACTGTGCTTCCATTGCTGCTCTTGCTTTCCTCAAGGCCGACTTGGAAGACGTGAACTCTTGCAATGCTACTCCGCTTGAGGTAGCAGTGAGGAATGATTGTGCACCTTCAGTGAAGGCTCTCTTAACTGCCGGTGCTAAATTAGACAAGCGTTTTCTTGATGGAGATACTTACCTCCATGTTGCAGCTGGAGGAGGACATAATGAAGCTTTGGAGGCCCTTCTGGAAGGAGGAATGGAAGTGAATGAAAAGAACCAGCTCGGCGAAACCCCGTTAGTTCGAACCATTAGAGCGAGTAACTTTCAAGGCTTCAAGAAGTTGCTGGAGAAAGGAGCTGATTCTAGTGCTCTGGAACACGTCAGGTTAGAAAATGGTGACTCCATCTTCCATTCTTTAGCTCGCTCAGGTAATGTCGAAATTCTGAAATTATTCAAAGGTAGTTCTACGCACAAGTTGTATGCAAATATTAAAAATCAAAACGGTCTCACACCATTACACGTTGCTACTGACATTTCAGTTGTGAGAATACTCCTCAGAATGGGTGCGGATGTGAACACAAACGATAACAGTGGAACAACTGCTTTGATAATGGCTGCAAGGAATTCTAAGGCAAAAATCTTAGCATTGTTATTAATTAACGGTGCCGATCCCAAGACGAAAGACAAAGATGGTCGGACTGCGCTTCACTACGCTGCAGGAGGGTGCATTGGATTAGTCAACAGTTTATTGCTTGCTGGGGCAGGAGTAAAAGAAAAGGATAATAAAGGTGACACTCCAACTTTGGTTGCTGCAGTTAATAAAAAGCTGGACGTCTTGCAGCTTCTTGTAGAGACTGAGGCTGACCTGAATTTGAAAAGCAACAATGAAGATGGGGCACTGCATCTTGCAGCAACGAGAGGACAGCTGGAGGTAGTAAAAGCGCTGCTTGATGCCGGAGCAGCGGTTGATATGAAAGGACAGGACCAGTGGACTGCCTTACATCTTGCAGTAAAGGAAGGACACACAGAAATAGTTAAAGCACTACTTGATGCTGGAGTGGCGGTTGATATGAAAGGACAGGACCAGTGGACTGCCTTACATCTTGCAGCAAAGGAAGGACACACAGAAATAGTTAAAGCGCTACTTGATGCCGGAGCAGCGGTTGATATGAAAGATAAGAACCAGTACACTGCCTTACATCGTGCAGCACGGGAAGGACACACACAGATAATCTCACAGCTATTGGGCCGCGGGGCAGACCTAACAGCTAAGACAGTAGGTGGCTCCACACCTCTAATATTAGCATCTGGGAGTGGCCACTTGGCGGCGGTGCAGCTGCTCGTTGACCGCGGCAGTCCTCTCGATGATAGGAATATTGACAGAAAGACTGCCTTAGGTTGGGCTATTCTTTGTAATAAGAGAGCTGTAGCGGACTACTTGAGGTCTAGAGGCGGGGTGGAGTGATGTCAACAGCCGTTGGACTTCTGCAGCCGGGCCTCTCTCCATCGCGGCATTGGGCAACCTTATTGTGGACTGTTTGTACTGATATTGTTCTCGGCTGTGTTAAAGTAGTTTTGTAAGTTTTAAGACATTTTATTAAACATCTTTTATTTTTGTAACAATTTAAATATTACGTTTTAACATTTTAATAAATACTATCTTAGCTAATACTATTTTTATACTGATTGTGAATAAAAAGTATTATCATAAATTAAACATTCTGTTATGTCCTATTTCATTTATTTTTAACGATTTCAAATAACTTTCTTAAAAATTAAAATAAGTAACAATGTATGATAATCTTCTATTTAATTATATTGTGCAAACCAAAGGCGGTTTTATTTATTATATAAAATAACTTAATTTATAAATGGATTAAAAACAATTTAAGTGAAACAAAGAAATAAGTACAGTATGGTTTGTATTTAAATTAAATAAATAAACACCTTAACTTCAATAATTGCTTCATGGCTCTAAAATATTGAGTTAATTCCATTATGGTGAGTATTACTGACTAAACAGTTTCACTATACTTCACTGTATGATACTACGATCTACGTCATACTAATTATATATAGTATTTGAACATCCATAATTTACATAAACTTGTTTTCAATTTCACGTTGTTAATGAAATTATATATTAGAAGAATGTACTGCAACAGCTCGATAGTAAGTATCGATGTTTTACATAATTATTATCAGTTGTTAATGAAATAATCTATAATAATAGGATGCAATGCAACAGCTCGATAGTAAATATCGATGTTTTACATTTTTATTTATGTGTTTAAGATAAAAGCAAGGAAACAAATAATTATTTTGTTATAATTTTGTATCGGATTTTTATGTATTTAAAAATGCCAAATATTTAATTAAAATATGCAATATGTGGTAAATATGTGATTTTCCTAAAATCCTAAAAACTTTTCAGAAATATTTAAGTAAAATGGACATTTTTTTTTTTTTTGAAAATGGAATTTTTTTTTTCCAAGTTATAATGATGTTTTTTTTTTTTTTTTTTTTCCTTTTTCCTCCTCATAGTAACCCTATGAAGAGACAATTTATTTAAAACGTGTGCCATTGCCTTGCGAGGCATATTACACGCTTGGTTATATTACAATTTTTATAGTACAAGTTATTTTATAGTTTTATAAATACATAGGTATAAATAGTAGTAAAAAAAAAAAAAAAATAATAACAATACGAAATAAAAAAAAAAAAAAAAAAAAAAAAATAATAATAATAATAAAAAAAATAATAATAATACGAGATAAAAAATAAAAAATAAAAATAAAATAAAATAAAATAAATAAAGAAAAATAAAATAAAATAAAGAAATATAAGAAGGGAGAAATACAGCAATAATAAGCTCATAGATGAAGCGGCGCACATCGAACCATAGATGTATGCCTTCTCAAACTACAACAAGATTCATGAATTATTATAGTTGTATTAATTTTTATTTCAATTTATCAAAATTAATTGTATTTATGAATTTTTTGAATGGTATGTAATATTTATTAAAAATTGTAGTCGGAGATTCCGGCCAAGTTCCTCCATCTAATATTATGTTGCGAATTAATGGAAATCTTTCCCTGTCATAAATTGGACAACTAAAAAGAAGGTGAGGAAAGTCCTGTAGTGTCTTTCCGTCACATTTGCATATGTCGGTGTCTGAAATGTGAAAACGTTTAAAGTATTGTCCCGTTTGTCCGTGTCCTGTCAGGAATTGAGTCATTTTGTAGTCTGAGCTTTTTAGTGTATTAAAGTTTGTATTTGTTATAAGGGGTATGTATTGGTGTAAATAATATGATTTGTTTGATTGTGTCCAGTGCTCGTTCCATTTTCGTATTGTCCCTTTTCTCATTTCACGTTTAAAATATGTGAGTGGTATTTTTGCGAGGTTTGTAGTAAGTATAGTGTCTGTTGCTGCTTGTTTAGCAATGTGGTCTGCCAGTTCATTACCTAAAATACCTGAGTGAGCTTTTACCCAATTCAGTTTGATTGTAATGTGTCTTTCAATAAGTTTGATGAGATTCCGTTTTATGTCTTCTGTTAGTCTGTCGTGAATATTGGGATTTCTTATTGCATGTAAAATGTTCATGTTATCAGTATGTATGTTTATATGTTGATGTATATCTGGTATTGTAGTAATTAATTCGGTCGCTTTGAGTACTGCATATTTTTCCGCTTGGTTGTTCGAATTTAGAGGTCCTAGTCGGTATTTATACTCGATCGTTTGCCCCTGTTTAGTAAATATTATAACTCCTGCTCCTGGAGGTTCTTCACCTATCTTACTTCCGTCAGTGTATACATCTGTTATGTCTCCAGGTTCGTCCCAATTGCTGTCAAGATGTGTTATCAGTTTTGCATGTTGTGCTGGGTGTAACCAATGTATCATGTTTATGTTCATGTCGTACATGTCTGGCGTTAAATTGTTGTATTGTATGTGAGAGTGTTTGATGTTGTACATTAGCACCGATTCTTCTGCAGAGAAAAGAATAGGAATTGTCCCAGCTAAAACGCAGCTTGCTTCATAAGAAATTGTTCTAAAAGCTTTAGATATTTTAATATTTATTAAACGTTGTAAGCGTTTTAATTTCTTGAGGTTTTTATCTCTCCCTAATGCCCTGTGCCAAATTGGGACTCCGTAGAGAATTTTAGGGAGTATTGCTCCATTATAAATTGTTTTTAATGCGTCAGATTTCATCCCCCAAGTGGTTCTGGCCGCAATGCTTAACATGTTTATGAGTTTGAATGTTTTGTCATAGATATTGTCAATATGTCTATTAAAATTGAGCTTTCTATCCATGATAATTCCTAAGTATGTTATTGTGTCTGTGTTTGTTAATGGAGTGTTGTTTAGTGTAATATTTAAATTTGGAGTTTGTTGTTTCCGTGAAAAAATTATGTAATGAGATTTTTCGGTGTTAAACTGTAGTTTGTTTGTTTTCGTCCATTGTGTTAAGTCAAGAAGAATTTTATTAGCGGTGTTTTCTAAATATTCAAAAGATTTATTTTCAATTAATAAAACTATGTCATCTGCATATGCTATAAGGTGTGTTGCTGGAGGTCTCGGTATGTTAAATATAGAACTAATTAGTACATTCCAAAGAGTGGGTGATAAACTGGAGCCCTGAGGTGTTCCTATAGTAATATTTTTCGCTTGCTTATAGCTTCTAGATCTAATTTCAACAGTTCTGCATTGAAACAAGTTTTGTATGATTTTGTATAGGTTTTTTGGGCATTTATATTTTATTAGGTTTTGAAGTATTGTAGGCCACCAAGCGTTATCGAAGGCACCAGCAATATCTAAACAGATCATTAATACGTTCGATTTGACATTCATAGCTGATGTAATTATTCCCATAATTGTATACTGTGCGTCAATGGTACTTCTTTGGGGTAGGAAAGCCTACTGGTGTTCATTGACTATATTTTGGGAGACCAAGAAATGCGTTAAGCGTGAGTTGATAATTTTGTCTATTATAGTTGATAGTGATGATAAAATACTAATGGGTCTGTATTTAGAAGTTCCTGGCTTCGGAATTGGAATAAGTATAGCCTGTTTCCAATTCCTAGGAATATAACTATTTAAATATAGGGTTTTATAAATTGCCGTGAACACTTTTGGAAACAAATTAGCTACTTTCTGAACGATAGGTACGCTAATGTTGTCCCATCCGGAAGCTCTTTTAGGATTTAGACTTTCCACTATTTTAAAAATTTCGAACTCTTCTAATTCTGGGTCATTTTCTGTTTCTGGGAGGTTATTAATAAATTTTCTTACATACTTATGCTGTTGTGTGTCGGAATTAATGTCATCATCTTTCACAAGTGAGTTCAAGAGGTGCTTCAAAGTATCTTCGTAACCAGTTGTATATTCATCTATATTAATTTTTACTGTCTTCATCATGTTGCTTTTCAGTTTTCCAGCTGCATATTTGTATGGAAAACCCCACGATGAGAATCTATCGATATTACCACAGAAGTCTTTCCATGATTTTAGTTTTGATTGTTTTATAAGGCGTTGGTAAGTGTGTCTTGAGGAACTATATGATATTCTTGCTACTTCTCTAGCAATTGGATCAGAAGTTATCCTCTGGTATTTTTTTCTTAATCTGTTCGTTTCGATACGTAATTTGGTAAGTTCTTCACTCCACCAAGGTACGGATCGATGAGCATTATGTTTCCTTCCTGAAGCTTTATTAGATTTAGTGAAAGTCCATAAATGAAAATGACTTAGAACCAGAAATCTGCAACATTATTCAATCCCAGGACATCGAAAAGACAGTAGATCAATTCACTAAATCCATAAAAAAACGTGTAATATGACTTTCACTATAATGATGTATGTACACTGCCGGTCAAAAGTTTGAGACCATCCTGAAACGATACCAGTAAATTTAAAAGTTTGATGTTCGGTGAAAAATAAATGGATTTAAATAAAATTAAACGCATTTATATAGTTTATACCAAGACCTTTAAAGTTCATCTACCTTTAAGAGAAGAAATTAAAATTAAGTTTTCAATACATAATTTAAAACAAACTGTATTTTCCATATTAATTCCAACAATTTCGTTTGCCGACAGAATAACCTTGGATTAAAAAATTTGAAATTTGAATTAAAAATTGAGAAACGAAAATCTCCCATTGATATTAAATGAAGGCAGCAGGAATTTTTGTTGAGCCATTTCAAATTTAATTAGATATTTATGAACTAAGTTCCTTTTTTTCCTGCGTGGAATAGCTCGTAATTGATTTATTACGGAGAAAATCTCAAAAGTGAAACAAAGTGTTTTTACTTATAAATAAAAACATCAACATAAAATTAGGGAGAAAAAGAGAGGCGGAACGATATTAAAGATATTAAACTTTTAAATTTACATACTTTGGCTCAGGGTGGTCTCAAACTTTTGAACGGCAGTGTATATAACAAAAGGACACTTTTACAATTTATAATAATTATTAGGAACAAAAGCATTTTTTTACAACTTATAATAATTATTAGAAACAAAAGAATTTTGTTTACAAGCTATAATGATTTATACAACAAAAGAACATTTTTACAGTATATAAAAATAAAAGATGTGTTAAATTTTCAATTTTGAAAACTTCTCTCTTCGAAATTGTTTGCAACCACATGGAATTTCAAATGTTTGAACGTAAAGCGGCGATGATCTGTCGTACTCTTCGGGGTATATCTCCAGAACTATTAGTCAGATCTAAAATTACTTGTTTCTTCTAAAAGCTAGTTTTTTTTATTTTTTTTTTTCACTTTATTTACTATATCCACACCTGTCACACAATTCGTGACAATAAGCGGATGTGATATAAAAAAAGATTATCTAAAAATTGGCATGTCAGGCATGAGGGAGTTCAGCACCCAGCGGTGCCTACTCCAGTCGCATTTTTTTAAAAAAGATTTATCTTAGGAGATCTCTTAACCAGCTCCTCTTCAGCCTTCGTCGTGTTGTCTCTGGCATATCCAAAGTCGCCATGTTTTGTATTAGTTTGTTGTAGTGTCCTGAAAGTTTGTCATAAAATCGTTTGTATGAAGTGTGAATATGGTCCTGTACAGTGGGTATGTTCAAGTCTGTATGCAATGTTCTGTTACTGACGTACCAGGGTGGGCGAGTTATGATTCTTAAAACTTTAGACTGAAAAGTTTGTAATTTTTGAATGTGAGTCTTTTTTACTGTCCCAAAAATTTGTGATGCATAGGTCCATAAAGGTTTGAGTAAGTATGTATAAGTATTTAATCGTTGTCTGATTTTTAGAGTCGATTGTTTGTGAAGAATAGAGTATAGTAGTCTTAGTCTGTTGTTTAGGCAGAGGCGTTTCATTTTCACGTGAGGGCCCCAGGTCATCCTTCTGTCGAAAGTAAGTCCTAGGTACTGAACTGTATTTGTTTGTTGAATGGGTTCATTGTTTATATAGACTGCGGGGCAGGGGTCATGTCTAAGAGTGAATGTGATATACTGAGATTTGTCATTATTGAGTTTAATTTTCCACTGTTTGAACCAGTCTTGTAATTGTTGTAAGTAATGTTGCAGAGTCAGTGAAGCCTGAGTGATGTCTGAATGTCTTGTCAGAATTGCTGTATCATCTGCGTATGTTGCTATTATTGTGTTAGGGATAGTTGGAATGTCATGTGTGTATATTATGTAGAGCAAAGGTGCTAGAATTGATCCTTGTGAAACTCCGGCCTTGATCGGATGTACAGAAGAGACATCCCAACCCTGACGAACTGAGAAGTATCTGTCGGAAAGAAATGAAAGAAGGAAAAGGTAGTAAGTCGAAGGTAAAAAGGATTTAAGTTTGTAAAGTAGTCCATTGTGCCAGACTGTCAAACGCTTGAGCTACATCCAGGAATACGCCAGTAGCATATAGTCTGTCCTCTAGTGCGACTGAGATGTAATCTGTGACTCTGTGTAGTTGGTGTATTGTTGAGTGTTGTGAACGAAATCCAAATTGATGTTCTGGCAGTATTTGTTTGTCAGTTAGTACGTCAAGAATACGTTTGTAAATTAATCTTTCGAAAATTTTGGAGCAAATTGGGAGTAAGCTAATGGGCCTATAAGAGGATGGGTTGTTGTTGTCTTTGTTTGGTTTTGGAATCATAAGAATGTGAGAGTATTTCCATTGTAAGGGAAATTTAGTTGTCCTGAGTATTGCGTTGAAGATAGTTGTTAGGAAGACTATAGCTTTTCTGGGTAAATGCTGGAGTAGTTCGGCGGTGATCAAGTCATGTCCAGGAGCTTTCCTTTTAGGTAGTTTTTTAATCTCTGTGAGAACTTCAGAAGGCTTAAAGGCTGTTGGTGGCATTGTCAGTGGCAGAGGTGTATTTAGTGAATCTTGTATATAATTTTCATGATCAGAGTCTGCGTAGTCTGTATGTGGTGTGAAAACTGATGATAGGTGAGTAGCAAAAAGTTCAGATTTTTCACAGTCCATCACGACCCAAGAGCCATCCTCTTTCCGCAGTGGCGCCGACACATCACGATACTTAAGTAATCTTTTTGTATGTCTCCATAAACTTCCGTCGTCAGTATTTAGGCTCTCCAAAAATATATTGTAATTAGTTTGTTTAAATTTTTTTATTTGCCGTTTAAGTTCGTTGTTTATTTTTGTTATATATATGTTTGTCCGATGGTAGTCTGTTAGTCTGCCATACCTTACGAGCTCTCCTCTTGGCCCTGATTAGATCCCTTATATATTGTGGGTAGTTTGGCTGTAAAGTTCTTTTGCGCCTTGGGATTGATGATGACCAAGCAGATTGCTGTATACTCTTTGTTAAAACTTCAACTGCTTCTTCAATTTCTTCCTCATTTTTTATTGACATAGGAATCGACAGTGCTTGGTTTAAATTGGTTTGGTAGAAATCCCAATTTATTTTCCCACGTATAAGTGAGGGGCGTTCTTCCTGTAGAGTTGGTTCTTCAAAAAGGACCAAATGTACAAGGGAATGATCAGAACACAGATCGGAGCTAGATCTAACTGTGTAAGGTATGGCCTGAAGTCCTTTTGTAATGAAAAAGTCAAGTAAGTCTGGTCTCTTTGATCGTGAATTTGGCCAGTAAGTCGGTGAATTTGGTGAAATAGTGTTTAACGAAAGTTTATGGAGCGCAGATAGTAGATTTTTTCCTTTTGGACTGCATATCCTGGAGCCCCATACCTGGTGCTTTGCATTATAATCACCTCCAGAAATAAAACATCTTCCTAGTTTTTCAAAAAAAGTTCCAAACATGTCAGGTGTTAGTGTATACGGCGGTGGACAATACACTGCTGCTAGTGTTACTGTGTTTTGTGAAGTGTATAATGTTATGGCTGTGGCTTGGATGTGTGGTGTAATCGGCAAATGTATAGGATGGTGTTTAAGTGATGTTTTGAAGATGATGGCTGTTCCTCCGTGTGAAGTGTTGTCTGGATGGTCTGTTCTGTAGATAGTATAGTCAGGGATATATATCTTATGACGAAAGGTTAGGTGTGTTTCAGTAATTAAGGCAACGTCTGTCCGTTTTTCATGTAGGTACATGTCGAGTTCGGTTTTATGTTGTAGTAGTCCGTTAGTATTCCACAGAAGGATGGACAGAGAACCCGCAGTTAAACCTTTATGGTCCATATGTGAGGCAAAATGATTGTGTTACCCGAGAAATTTGTTGGATAAGGCTGTAAAGGGGCTGGATAAGATCATTCAATCCATTTAGCAAATTTAGTATCTGAGGAGCATCAGCTTCAGAAGGAAGCACCAGCTGAGAGACGCCCACCCTCATACCTGGCATGGCTGTTTTCTGTTGTCTTCCTGATGTCTGCCAATGGTGCGGAACACTCTGCTGTTGGTCTACTGAAACTGGTCCTGGAGAAGGTTGAGGAGGCTGCAAAGGCTGTGGAATCGGAGGAAAATCTTGAGGTGCGGATGGCACTGGAAGTTGACTAGATGGAGGAATTCTGGGATGGGTCTGATGTCGGAAATTACGGATGGATCTGAGTTCTTTTAAAACCTGGCATCCCCTATAATTGGCTGGATGCGCTCCCTGACAATTTGCACATGTCGCAGGCGTGTCTCGGGTTTTTTTTTTACTTTCGTGATTTTCGCCACATCTTACGCACTTAGGTGCGTGATTGCAATAAGTTTTTGTGTGACCATATTGCTGGCATCGATTACACTGTGGAATGGATCTTTTTCTGCGAGTTTCTTCGATTGTTACTCGCGTGTAATAAAGATTATTTATTTGGAAGATATCTTCATTAAAAGTGTTCTATCTAATGTCAACGAAAAACATCGGTAATGGTTGTTTATGTCTTGATATTGCATTCGTGACGTTCACTGCTTCATAACCTCTAATTTTTAGTTCATCAATAATTGTTGACTTTGGGGTGGAATGATGCAAGTTTTTTATGACAACCCGTGGGCATCTATCTTCGGGTAATTGGTAGGTATGAAAGTCAGCCCCTTCTTTTCGTAAAGAGTTAACTATAACTCGGTATGAGTTTGGTGTTTCAGGATATATAGTAATATTTTTACCAATACTTTTTAATATAAACGTTCTGGGACCACTAACCTTTTCGAGGTATTCTATCAGCATTGGATAGTTTTCGATACCGTTGACGTGGATGGGCGGCGGTGGTTTTGTAGTTGGTGCCTTCTGTGGTGCCTGTTGGGCCTCTAGTGTTGTATTATTATTGCTTGAAGTTGAAGCTTTATTAAAAGCTTCAAACCTGTTATGGGTTACAGTGACTGGTGTGTTGATGGCTGGTCGTCTATTTTTTGATGAACCTGCTTCAGTGACTTCAGACAGGCGTTTGCGCCCGGTTACTAATTGCCAGACTCCTTCCTGAGCCTGAGAGTTGTTATTTATGATGGTTTCTACTCCATCCATGTTTTTATTGTTGTCTGAAGTTGATGAGCTTTCGCCCATTTTTAATGTTTAAAAAAAAAAAATAATAACACACTAAACTCACCTCACTTGTCTTTTAATATGTCCACTAAACTATTAAGTTCTTAGAACAGCACTTTTTACCTATTAAACTTCATTTTAACTATAAAATATTTTAGAAAATCAAGAATCTAACCTATTTTTTTTAACTTATCACGTTATTACCATATGATCTAAAAGCTAGTTAAATATACTATTAGGCGTCATATATCAAGTTTGGGGTCACCTGTGGTGTAGTGGTTAGCATAGCAACCTACTAAACCGAAGATCGCGGGTTCGCAGCCCGGCAGATGACCTTAGGATTTTTTAAAGGGAGTAAAAAATCCTTAGCTATGCCGTCCTTCGGAAGGGACGTTAAATGGGGGTCCCGAGCCTGTGCGATGTCAGGTACTCGTTAAAGATCCCTATCCTAATTATACCTGGATAGGCAAAATTTAGGACTCCCACCGTAGCATCGTCCGATTAGCCATAGCAGCATAAAAGTGACGTTAAACGAAATAAACAATATATCAAGTTTAAATTAGGTCTTATAAAATACACATACCAGAACGTTAAAATTCCCTTTCTTTTGTGAATCACGTTTTTAAAGGATATTTTTCACTATAACTCCAACACTACCAGGTATGCAAGTTTAAAATGTCGTTTATTTCTTAAAATATATACACAGTAATTTAAAAAAAAGTATAATATATTTTATTCAAAGTACTGACCCTCGCTTTCTACACATTTTGTCCATCTCTCGGGCAATATATGGATACCATTCCAAAAGAATGCTTCATCTTTATTTGAAATCCATTCATCGAGCCATTTTCGTACGTTTTCGAAATTGTTGAAGTGTTGCTCCGCCAATGAGTGTCCCATCGATGAGAAGAGGTGATAATCAGAAGGCGCCAGGTCAGGTGAATACGGCGGGTGGGGTAGGAGTTCCCAACCAAGCGAAGAAATCGTTTCCTTAGTCAATTTGGCTGAATGTGCAGGAGCGTTATCATGCTGAAGAATGACTTTGGCGTGCCTGTGAGCCCATTCTGGGCGTTTTTCGATCAATGCGTGACTCAAATTGATCATTTGTTGTCGGTAGCGCTCGGTATTGACTGTTTCGCCGGGTTTGAGAAGCTCGTAGTAGACTACTCCCTTCTGATCCCACCACACACACAGCATTGTCTTCTTCCCAAAACGATCCGGTCTTGCACTCGATGTGGATGGTTGTCCTGGCGTTACCCATGATTTTTTTCGTTTGGGATTCTGAAAATAAATCCATTTTTTTCATCGCCAGTTACAACTCGATGAAAAAAAACCTTTCTTTCGTGGCGTAAAAGCAGCATTTCGCACACAGTTTTTCGTTTTTTTTTTCCATCTGTCGTTCGTCCAATTCATGTGGAACCCATTTTCCAACCTTTTGAATCTTTCCCATAGCTCTCAGGCGATCGGAAATGGCTTGCCTAGTGACATTCAACTGTTCTGCCATCATTTGTTGGGTTTGGGTATTGTCTTGGTCTAATAAAGATTCCAATTCGAAGTCCTCAAACTTTTTGGTCGATTTTCTCGTTTTTGATCAGTAACATCAAAATCACCACGTTTGAAACTTTGAAACCAACGTTCACATGTCCTGACGGTTGGAGCAACATCGCCATAAGTCTCAACAAGAATTCGATGACATTCAGATGCCTTTTTCTTTTGATTAAATAAGAAAATCATGACATGCCGCAAATGCTCTTTATTTGGCTTAAAATTAGACATTTTTAACACCAAAGAAAGGTATGATACGTCCACGTAAACGACTTAAAAACAACTGACTTTTGTAAACAAATGACTAACAAACAAAATAGCGTTTAGAGATAAGCAAATCCTTCAATAGGCTAAGAGCGCATTCTATTGGAATTAAAACGACATTTTAAACTTGCATACCTGGTATTTGTCCGATATCAAATTTCTTTTTTATCAAAGTTAATTAAATTTACAATTAGGTCTTATATATGTAATTTATATTATTAAATCCTATGAAATAAACAAGCAAATGATTGTCAAAACACACACATTTAACTTGCTAGCGTTGGTGTTTCACGGGATTGAATAAAAGAATATACGATTTAATAGTTATTTAACCAGCTTTGAGATAAAAAAAAAAAAAAAAAGAAATTTGGGATCGGACAAATAGTGTCGGAACTAAGCCGCAACTTGCCCAATTTCTACAAATTTTCCCAAGACCCTAACTTCGCGAAAAATGGTCCGATTTTGGAGTTGTTTATTCATTTCGTAGTTTCTGGTTCCAGCGATATTTAATATTTGCAGACTTTTTCCGAAAAAAGCTTTGTTTTCGTTTTATAGGTAAAAACGAAATTAACCGGTATTTTTGGCGTTTTTTGCGATTTTGAATAATGAGCCGATCGCTGCCGTGGTAGCTAAGTTCAGATTCGGATTCAGCAGCCCAAAAAACATGAAGATACGTCGAGAATAAAAGATCTGCAGTTTTTTCTTGAAAACGTCCTTTTGGAGCCTTATTTACGGAACTATTGTACACTGTGATTCACAGCCCTACAATCTGTGGTTCATTGTAGGGTTGGGCGATAGTCGATGGTCACTATTGATAGTGCCGACTATCGATAGATCTGTTTTTACTAATTTCAAGTTTTGAAACTCTCGGAATTATGCTTATCTGTCTCTGTCCAGTGTCGAGTTCTTTTGAAGTTGAATTCGGAATTCCTAGAGCACAGGGATTCTCTCAAAGATTAAGCCAAAGGAAAGCAGAAATGCTAGTTTTTCTTTCGGGAAATATATGGCTCAAGGAGCATACTTGACTCTTGAAATTAACTATTTCGTTTTTTTTTTTATTTTCTGAAGATTTGAGTTGTTCATTATTATTGTAACCATGTAAATTGTAAATACTTTTTTTAAAATTCAAATAAATCAGTTTTTTCTCTCACCTTTATGATATAATCCTGCAAATTTCAAAAAGTAAGTAGATAATTGAATTTAATTAAATTAGTTGAAATTCTTTATTGAATAGCTTTGGAAAAAAAAAAAAAAAAAGAAACTATCGAAAAACTATCGATAGCAATCGATAGTTTTCAACCGATAGTATCGGCCTATCGATAGTGCTAACTATCGACTATCGCCCAACCCTAGTTCATAGTCCCTGCAACCACCTCCAAATTATGAAAATATGCCTAAAATGAAAAATATGTGGAAATATGTACTTATTTTGATTAAATATGTGGAAATATGTATTTATTTTGATCAAATATGTATAACTATGCAATAACATCCAAATATGTGAAATAAAAGAAGCCTTAAACGGCTTGAAAAGTGTGAGTATGAACTCTTCTAGTTGAAACACGTCTGAAAATTGCCTAGAAAAAAATATGTAAATACATACGAATCCGATCCCTGGTCACAATATAACTTTATTAATTATAGGTCTGTGATACGAAAAGTACGACACAAATAGCTTACAAGATACATCAAGATTTCTGGTAAACCTTAAATCAATACAGGTATTACCTAACGTTGTTGGAGACGTTTCAATATAAGATAAGTTGAACTCGCTAAGCATGAAGTCCGGAATGAGCAGTTTTGTGAGACATCAGCTTTAAAGTCTCAAACTATCATAACTGGTGTAGTAAGATCAGGCTCGAAATCGGGTATAATTTTGGAATATTTTAACAGCGATCGTAACATAAAGAGTTTAATTTCTGCTAACGCTTTGCCCGCGTGGATATATACACACCGGAGTACGAATTTGAAGATGCCATTGGCCTTTACGTTCACGAGACAGACATCACCAAGTTTTGTATCTTTAATTTCCAAATCAATTTACGAAATGTCAATGTTAACTCTATTACCATTATTAAAGCTATTGATGTTGCGATATATGGCGACTCCACCGGCTTTGTGACTTGATGATACCGCTACCGATGATGTAGTCGCGATTTGTCTCTTCTTAGTGCTATTACAATATGATCTAAAAACAAAGGTAGGCAAATTCACTGGCAAGTTTCGCTGATTGCCAAATTATCAGATCGGTTGATGATTGTATCAGTAGAGATGTCTTCTGAGTGCGCGACCAAGCTGGTTTTGGCTTTTCAACGTGTATAGGCCGACTCATATTTTTATTCTAACTCCTTATTATATTCACTGTCTCTACTTTAAACTAATGCATTATATACATTCGATAGATTTTGACGACAGCTGACGATTAAATTTTAGACGGGCATCTGAGTTTCTCCGAGTCAAAAGTTATACTAATTGTAAATCTCGATAAGCAGCAAAATTCCGGCGCTTCCCCCTCCACCTTGCGCGATGCGTCACTGTTCTCACTTATCGTAATGAATTGTTTGATCCTTTAGCTATCCAGCGTATTAGCGGTATAATTTTTTTTTGTATGTAGAAGATAGATTCGAAACTACAACGCCAAACTGTATCTCCCGATTTTTTTTTATCATTAGACTTTTTGGATTGCCTCATATGGTAGCAAATTTAAAGACGTATTCACGTCAATTTGATCAAAAAAATTTATAGTCATCACCTCTATAACTGAAAGTTTTCCAGGTAATTCTGGTATACTTTATTAAAAGGCTATTTAAATTTTTTATATGTACTTCATTAACCAGCAGATAAATCAAAGCTATTTGGATATGCTATCTGCTCATAATTAACGTATTGCTCATAATCAATACGACTAAGCTATTAGATTTATTAAATATTTGTGAATATTAAACTACTTTAGCAGTAATGGTTTACAACTTTTAAAATGCATTGCAATTTTATTGTAGTGTGAATATAATTGAGGCTATGAGAGCAAAAGTGGCCTAACCCACAAAATATAAAAAATTCTGATTTAGTAATTTTTTGCAATTATAACGCCATCTGGTGGTGTTAATGTATTTGAAAAATTATTTAATAATGTGAACCAATTTTTCAAACACATTAACACCACCAGATGGCGTTATAATTGCAAAAAATTACTAAATCAGAATTTTTTATATTTTGTGGGTTTGGCCACTTTTGCTCTCATAGCCTCAATTAATTTGATTGTAGTTTATTATATGACTAGTATAATCAATATATGTTTGGTTATTTTTAAAAAATATGTTTCTGTAAAATACAATTTTTCCATAAAACGTATTTTATTATCTTCAACAATTTTATTCACCAAATACCGGTAGTTAAATGAAGAACAAAATTTTTTTGGCTGATTATAGTTAATAAAACTTAATTAAAAACATTAACGAATTATCAACAAGATAATAAATACAAACTATTATTTAAGATGTTAGGTATTTTATAACAGCATTCATATTTTTTATTTGATTTATGGCTAGCAAAAATACTATAATTGCTTATGTATAAATTTCACATTTGAGTGTGTTTTAATGATTATTAAAATAAACAATAATAAAATAAAATGGACTTCATAGACTTTCACCTTAAGTATTTAATGAGATAAATACGTTCCATTATTTTCCGAATGTGGCCGGATTAACCCGTGGTTAGGCATAGTTTATATATTTCTAATGTTGTAATTCGACCTAATTAAACCATCAACCTTTATTTTTATTTGTACCTTTTCCAGTTATGAAAAACAAAACAATATTTGTAATTTTGAATTTAGAATTGTATTTTGTTAATTTCAAAATGTTTAGTCTTAGTTATTTTATTTTCTTAAGTTTTCCACATTGCTGTAATGGTAATAGGCGCACTGCAATAGGTGCATATATTTCTACGCGTTCTCAGGCATATATTTCTCGATATAACGCAAATTTTAATTAATATTTATACAAACTATTTTTATAATAATACATAAAATATTTTCAAAATAATACTAAAATAATTTAAATATGAAATATTTCTTGATATAAATCATTATTATTAAATATATTATTTATTTTTTGAAGAGAAAAGATTTGACCCGGTTGAGATTCGAACCCAAGTCTCCACATTCTCTAGCGTGGTGCCTTATCCACTAGGCCACCGGGCTCGTACCCGAACCAGGCAAATCCTCTCTCTTCAGTGATCCATACCCCCGGGCACTCGCAAATCGCGATGTACAATCCGGGGATGAATGTGGAGACTTGGGTTCGAATCCCAACCGGGTCAAATCTTTTCTCTTCAAAAAATAAATAATATATTTAATAATAATGATTTATATCAAGAAATATTTCATATATATATATATATATATATATATATATATATATATATATATTTGACGGATTGTCAATAGATCCAAGTAATTGTAATGTTCAATATGAACATTCATCCCCGGATTGTACATCGCGATTTGCGAGTGCCCGGGGGTATGGATCACTGAAGAGAGAGGATTTGCCTGGTTCGGGTACGAGCCCGGTGGCCTATTGGATAAGGCACCACGCTAGAGAATGTGGAGACTTGGGTTCGAATCCCAACCGGGTCAAATCTTTTCTCTTCAAAAAATAAATAATATATTTAATAATAATGATTTATATCAAGAAATATTTCATATATATATATATATATATATATATATATATATATATATATATATATATATTTGACGGATTGTCAATAGATCCAAGTAATTGTAATGTTCAATATGAACATTCATCCCCGGATTGTACATCGCGATTTGCGAGTGCCCGGGGGTATGGATCACTGAAGAGAGAGGATTTGCCTGGTTCGGGTACGAGCCCGGTGGCCTATTGGATAAGGCACCACGCTAGAGAATGTGGAGACTTGGGTTCGAATCCCAACCGGGTCAAATCTTTTCTCTTCAAAAAAAAATATATATTTTAATAATAATGATTTATATCAAGAAATATGATTCATATATATATATATAATATATATATATATATATATATATATATATATATATATTTGACGGATTGTCAATAGATCCAAGTAATTGTAATGTTCAATATGAACATTCATCCCCGGATTGTACATCGCGATTTGCGAGTGCCCGGGGGTATGGATCACTGAAGAGAGAGGATTTGCCTGGTTCGGGTACGAGCCCGGTGGCCTAGTGGATAAGGCACCACGCTAGAGAATGTGGAGACTTGGGTTCGAATCCCAACCGGGTCAAATCTTTTCTCTTCAAAAAAATAAATAAAATAATTTAACTTTAATTTAAAATAATTGAGTTAAGATGAAACTTGAGCAATAATTATTAAATGAATTTATACGCTTATTGATGAATAGAATTAAGACTGGAGAAAAAAATAATTAAATAAAAAAATATATAAATGAATAAAAAAGAAAAGAAAAAAAAAGTTTGGAGCAAAGTAAACATACCATATTATTACCAAAATCACAAAAATGAAATATTTAGGATCTGAAGGTTTTCAGTAATACGAAGAAATAAATTTCACCTTCATTCGCCATAGTTAACGAAATACGAACAAACGAAAATTGGATTTTTTGGACACATTATTGGTTAACAGAGCAGAATCCTAAAATGGTGGGGAAGAACCGACTTCAGATTCGAATTCTACACTCTTGAAAATACCCATATGAAATTTGAAGTCGATGCAATAATTTTTAGAGGCTCAAAATGCGATGTCTAGAAAAAACACCGTTTCGTCCCACTGTGTGTCAGTGACAGGGACTAGAGCTGGGTGGTCTCTCCAACTGTGTTCACTGTCACTGGCACGGCTCGGTAGTAAGACTGGAACGATAGAAGTTAGTAGTGACATTGTCACTTTTGGAACAGCGGAGACAACACCAAGCTCAAGTCCCTGTTGTCACTGTCGGCTGGACTCAACTCTACCATTGTCACTCACTGTCGGCCCGCACAATTGCAAGTTGAGAGTACCGATATACGATTATTTTTCTCAACATTAATTTATTTATAAAATAGAAATTCTAAAAATAATAAGTGAAAAATAGTTGTATAAATATGAAGAAAAAAAATTACATATATTTATATTTTTTTTTTGTTAATTATATTTGGCTTTTCTATACAAAATATACTTATGTCATTTTTAATTTATAATTAACATGGAAAATCCACGTCAAGATAGTAAAAGTATTTTAAATAGAAACTTACCACATCATATTTTTCAAAACACTAAATACACCTCTGCCATTGACAATGCCACCAACATCCTTAAGCCTTCTGAAGTTCTCACAGAGATTAAAAAAACTACCTAAAAGGAAAGCTCCTGGACATGTCTTGATCACCGCCGAACTACTCCAGCATTTACCCAGAAAAGCTATAGTCTTCCCAACAACTATCTTCAACGCAATACTCAGGACAACTAAATTTCCCTTACAATGGAAATACTCTCACATTCTTATGATTCCGGAACCAGACAAAGACAACAACCCGTCTTCCTATAGACCCATTAGCTTACTCCCAATTTGCTCCAAAATTTTCGAAAGATTAATTTACAAACGTATTTTTGACATTCTAACTGACAAACAAATACTGTCAGAACATCAATTTGTATTTCGTTCACAACAATCAACAATACATCAACTACACAGAGTCACAGATTACATTTCAGTCGCACTAGAGGACAGACTATATGGGTCATTCTTACAGAAAGGGGCATTTTTGGGTTCACGATTACATAAATTTTTAAGTATTCCGATCAAGCTGAAAAAAAATTAGGATGCTCTGTTAACAGCTTTAATTAAAATTCAATGCCCTTCCAAACAACACCGCTTTAATTTATCAAGAAAAAAAAAATAAATAAGAAGGCACATGGACAGAGACATGACTGACTCTCCCGTTTCATGACGCTACCTATGTCATGCCTTTTTCTTCACTATCATCTTGGCTGTCTTCTGTAATATAATTATTTTAATCTCTCTGCAGGTGATAGGTCCAAAAAAATAAACAGTAATCGAGTTTTCAGAAAATGTTTTTAATATCTAAATCATACAAAAATATATAGGTACATCATTTATATGATGAAAAACAAAGAAAAATAATAAATTATTAGTCTTTTATTTTGACCAGAATTGTTTAAAATTGACTTAAAAACCATTTCCGGAAATTTGATCCTGTCCGAAATTGGTCTCTGTCCCACATTGAATTCCAATGCACATTTGCCACCCTCATATCCTCCTTTACCATCCTTATCCATGTATTCTTTTTCTGTTTTTGGAGGCTGTGTTCGAAAATTTTTTTCTTCGTCAGTCTTCTTTCTTCCATTCTCATCAAATGCCCACAAAACGTCAATCTACGTTTCCTCATTACATCACTCAACCTTTCAATTTTTCGATATATTTCCATATTACTTTTTAGTTTAAAACCTTCTTCAGTCTTTCTTGGTCCTAATCTTTTTTCTCTCCTTCTTTTCCATAATTTCAATTTCTCCCTTTTTGTTGAGAAACAAGCATTCAGATGCATATAAACTCTCAGGACGAACAACTACTTTATAGTGACGCAATTTTGCCTCAAAGAGAGATTTTTTTTTATCATATATATTCTTAGTTTTTAGGAAGGCAGATTCCATTTTGTTGGCTCTTGCGAGATTTGCTGCTTTATATAAACCATTATTTTGAATTACTTCACCCAAATATTTAAACTTATCTACCCTCCTAATGTTATCATATTTAGTCTTTAGTTCTTTGCTTATATTCACATGAGTCGACATATATACTGTCTTATCGAAAGAAACTGAAACTATATTATTGATGTAAAACGTCTTCTTAAGGTGTTAATGTTTAACATTCGAAACTAGTTTTCAAATTAAAAAAAATTCAATAGAATTAGCAATTAATTTATCAATCCTGATTGAATATAAAGAATATTCTGTATTATGTGGTTACAATATCTACTATTGTTAATATAGGGGGAGTTTAACAATAAAGTTAAAAAAGTTCCACAATAAACATATTTTTACTGTGGCGAAAGGGAAGGAAGATTTGTTTCTCAATTTATTGAAAAACTAAACTGTGTACCTTTAAAATGTACCGGTGAAGGGTTATTGGAGGGTTTAAATCCTTGTTGGACTCTTTAGAACTAGAACATCCAAAAGCGACATTATTTAATCCAATTGAGAAATAAAAAAAATAAAAAACACATACACACAACAGAGACCTAACAATTACCAATTGTTCCAAAAAAAAAAAACACGACACAAACTGTGGTACTGACTGGGACAGGCGGGCTTAAGGTGGTGGAGATAGCCCTCCTTGGTCTAGAGCCATCTCCCCCCACCTGTCCACCGCTTCTATCATATTCTGTATTCTGTGATTAAAACAAACTGAAGCAGTGGCAGACGCAGCTGCTGCGGCTGGCTGCTCCATGCGGAACCCCACCTTAAGGAGTGATCCTACGATGAAAGCCATAAAAAATGAAGTTGTAGTAAATCTAATTAACTTTAATTTAAGCACAGACCGAGGTCTGTAGGTGTAATACTTCTCTTGTTAATTTAAAAAAAAAATAAAATCGGAGAAAAGTCTTGAAACTTTTTTTTTTGAAAACTGTTTTTAGCAGTTTAATACAATAACTCAGAAACCGTTACTTTAAGCAAATTGTATTGTATACATTATAAAGCTAAGCAAATTTGCAATAAATTTGGTTTAATTAATTTTTTTGCTCAGATCAATAGTTTTAGAACTGTGGAGGACGAAAAATTGGTTAACTTGCGGTAAGTTGCACTTTACCGCGAAAACATGTATGTCGGTACTCTTTTAGCTATAACTCAGAAACTATTTGTCTGATCTAAAATTTGTTTTTGTTTTTCATTTGAAAGGTGGTTTATTTTACTGTCAGATTATATATGAAATTTTTTATCAAGTCCCGTAAATCATCCATGCCATCACGCTGAGAACCCCGTACTGTTGTGAAATCCTTATTTTGTTGACACATTTCTCTTTATAACTCCTAAACAATTTGGCCGATCTGATTTTTTTTTTTTCATTTTTTTAAACCTTGAAGCTTTTTGTACTGGTTAAACTTTTCTATTAGATCCTACTATAAAAAAATTTTGATTAATTTCTTTTTCTGTGTAATATCCATTTTGCTAGCTCGCTAAATGTGTATGTTTTGGAAAAACATGACAGTTCTAATATGTTCTGTGGGCTGCGTGGATGTTTCACGGAATTTAATCAAAATTTGATATACAGGATCTAATAGCGAATGTAACCAACTTTAAGGTTTAAAAAAGAAATTTAAGCAAAAATTTGATATTTTCAACACTTTTCCCCGATTTTTTTTTTTTTTTAACAAGAAAAGTATTACACCTACAGGCCTCGGTCTCCAAAAATTTCGATATTTTTCCTCCAACAAGTTTCCCCATCCTTTTTTCCGGTGCCAAACTTGGATTTACTACTCAGACATGTCCTTACAACATATCAAAAATGCAGCTCTCTTTAATTTTTTGCGATCCTCAAACACCTGGCCGCTGGCCTGCCATACTTTGGAGTTTATTTAAATTGGATTATATTTAATGAAAATTATCATTTTTTTATATAAAGTATAACTGAGAGAAAACAGACTTAATTTACAGCAAATACAAATACCGTAAACTGGGACAACTTTGCCAGTTTTTGAAAAATAATTTTTGGCGCTTCATATGGGTCATTCTCACAGAAAGGGGCATTTTTGGGTTCACGATTTCAGAAATTTAGAAGTATTCCGATCACGCTGAAAAAAAAATTAGGATGCTCTCTTAACAGCTCTAATTAAAATTCAATGCCCTTCCAAACAACACCGCTTTAATTTATCAAGAGAAAAAAAAATAAATAAAAAGGCACATGGACAGGGACATGACTGACTCTCCCGTTTCATGATGCTACCTATGTCATGCCTTTTTCTTCACTATCATCTTGGCTGTCTTCTGTAATATAATTGTTTTAATCTGCAGGTGATAGGTTCAAAAAATAAATAGTAATCGGGTTTTCAGAAAATGTTTTTAATATCTAAATCATACAAAAATATATAGGTACATCATTTATATGATGAAAAACAAAGAAAGATAATTAATTATTAGTCTTTTATTTTGACCAGAATTGTTTAAAATTGACTTAAAATATTGACTAAATATTCTAAAAATAAAAAAAGGTATCAGAACAAACGTGACTATTCGTTGACTGTTGCCAGTATCTATTGTCCTCCGCGATATACCTTAAAGAAAGAGCAATACAAAAATCTCTTTAGTCAGCTTGGTAACAGATTTGTCATTGGTGGTGATTTTAATGCTAAAAACAACCAGTGGGGATCACGCCTTACTACTACCAAAGGTAGAGAACTATCCAATGCAATGCAGGAACTCGGTTGTCATCCTCTATCGACTGGTAAGCCGACATATTGGCCAACTGATTCAAATAGATTACCAGACCTAATAGACTTCTTTCTTATAAAAAAAAATTCAACCAATTACGTAACAATAGAAGAAAGTAAGGAACTAAGCTCCGAACACACCCCGATTATTCTCTCCCTCAGTGAAAAGATTATTTAAAAAATACCAAACCCATCTCTGAGCAATAAAAGAACTGACTGGGAAAGCTTTAAGATTGACCTGGCTAGAAAAATTTACCTCAAATCTTCACTTTCATCGAAAGAAAAAATCGATGATAAAGTTAATAAACTTGTTAATGATATACAGCATTCAGCATGGAAAAACACGCCAGTAATAAAGCGGAAACTAAATGGAAACTGTTACCCGCTAGAAATAGTTAAACTTATCCGAGAAAAAAGGAAAGCAAGGAAAAGATGGCAAAAGTCTCGTATGCCAAAAGCAAAAACTGAATGGAATAGATTAGCAGCTAAGCTTCGGGAGGCAATCCAAGAAATCAAAAATGAAACATTCAACAACTTTTTGAGTGAACTGACGAATGATAATAGTGCTGAGTATTCACTCTGGAAGGCAATTAAGACCTATAAGAGACCAATATTACAGGCTGCACCATTGAAGGATACCAATAACATATGGGTTAAAGATAATCAAAGCAAAGCTCAAGTCTTCGCTCGCTACTTAAGGAAATTTTCTCTCCGCATAATAGTGAAGTGGAACTTTCCGATGAAGCACCACTTGCAGAAATGAATATTAACATTCCACCAGTCAATATCAAAGAAGTTAAAAATACGATTAAACAAGAAATCACTACCAAGAAAGCGCCCGGGTATGATCTCATCACAGGAGAAATATTAAAAGCTCTTCCACGAAAGGCTATAATTAAAATAACAACAATAATAAATGCGATGTTCCGACTTAGCTACGTTCCGCAGATGTGGAAGATTGCAGAAGTCATCATGATCCCAAAACCAGGAAAGTCACCTCAAGAGGTAACCTCGTACCGCCCCATATCTTTATTACTAGTACTGTCAAAACTCTTCGAGAAGTTGCTCCTCAAGAGATTAATGCCCCTCATCGAAGAAAGAAAATTCAACCATCGATCAAGTACATAGAATTATATATCAAATTGAGAAAGCACTTGAAGAAGGAAAAGTCTGCTCAGCTGTCTTTCTGGACGTAAAACAGGCATTTGACAAAGTTTGGCATCAAGGGCTACTCGATAAGCTTAATAAATGCTCCCCGGACAATATGTTCTACTCTTAAAGTCCTACTTACCTGATAGGTACTTCAGAATAAGGCAAGAAGATGCATATTCCGGGCTCTATGAAATAGGTGCCGGTGTTCCGCAGGGTAGTGTACTAGGCCCCATACTCTTTCTGCTCTATACCGCCGATATTCCAGAAGTTGAAGAAGGCGTCATGGCCACCTTCGCTGATGACACAGCTGTTCTGTCAATCGTAAATGACAATCTGGTAACCATAAGAAAATTAATCACATCAATAGCCAAAATACAAAGATCGACCTCAAAGTGGAAAATTAAACTAAATGATGTTTGTATTTTTTTTTTTTTTTTTTTTTTTTTTTTTTTTTTTTTTTTTTTTTTTTTAAGATTTGTTGCCAAATCCTATATAACCAAGTTCAATTTAGTTTCATTATTTTTGTTATGATTGGTTTCTTTGTTCTTCTTTCTTTTTAATTATAGTTTAGCTTTTAATTTATCTAAAACTTTAGTTAATTTAACTACTTTATCTACTAATTTACTACTTTATATACTAATTTAACTACGGGATGTTTGTATTAGTCATCCCGTTGTATAGTCAGCAATAATTCTATATCTCTTCTCACATCATCAGTCCATCGTCTTTTTGGCTTTCTTCTAATTAAAATCAATTCTTCCATTTTCCTAGGCAGCCTTTCCTCCTCCATTATTTTTCCATGGCCAAACCACTTTAGCCTCGTCTTTATACTCTTTCTCTCTAACTATTCTCTACAATTCCCTTCTCATCCCCTAATTATTTATTCTATTTCACCTCGTCTTTTCACCCTAATTGTCGTAATCACTCTAATAAATCTCACTTCACTGGCTTGCACTCTCTTTTTACGCAATGTTCCATGTTTCTGATCTGTAGGTAACTATTGGACTTAAATATAATTTAAACTTGGCAACTTTTGCTCTCTTTGGCGACTCTAATAAATATCATTTAATGTAAAAACCCTTTGTTAAATTTGTTATCACACCAATTAGATATAAACTTATTTTAAAATGTGATAAAAATATTTCAAAAAGTCACTCACTTAAACTTTTTCAGGAATTTTACATATATGTTTCAGAAATGTCTTCATTCACAAAAGTTATTCATATTCACTAATCTGATTTAATAAATATTAAAAGAAATAAAGCAATACAGTTAAAAAAAGCAATTAATGACACAGAAATGACTAATACAAACATAAACCACAAAGAAACAATCAATAATAAAGCAGAAACCTGAGAATGAACAAAGAAATATGGCAAAAAAGGTTTGGAAATAAGACGAGTGATCCTGGATTATGTTTCAATTCAAGGTCATAATTGAACGATCATTCGAACTAAGTCGGAAATCGAATGACCTCTCGGAGTAAGTAATAATGGAATGATCATTAGAAGTCAGTTTTAGCGATCATTCGAAGTCTCAATGGAATGGTGATCGAAGTCGGTAGGAGCAATCATTTGAACTTGGAATCGAAAGTTCATTCGAACTTTGTTTGAATGATCAGTCGTATACGATTAAATATGAATGATCACTCGGACTCATAATCGAAAGATCTGTAACCGTTATTTGTGTAGTACTATTCAAATGGTTAGTTTAAGAAATGTCCTAAAGGAAAGAGGATAGCGTTTAGGAAGAGCAATGCTGCCTAAGACTTCTTCTTACAGGGAGGTCACTTTGAGCCAAAATATTCTTGGTACAATGTCATTCCTAATTCATATCAAAAAGGGGATTCTATTTTATTTTCTAATACCATGACTTTGGGCAAACATTTTGAGCAAAATGAATATCATATATTTAAATTACAATAATTATAGAATAAAATTAATGCAAAACCTAATTGATCTGAGAAATATTTAGTTGTTGAAAGTACAACTTTATCCCACTAAGGAATCACACCTGTTGAAACACTACAATCAACTAACTGTTATAAAACATGAGAGGTAACTAGGATCAGCGTGAAAATTCCTTAGACCCAATCAGTGTTGTCATAAGTAAGTAAAAAAATATAAAATATCCCTCATTAAGACAACAGCAAATCGCTTCAACTGAAACTTTTTAGTGAGCTTGGTGCAAAGTTAACTCTCAGGTGCATAGTCAGGCCGTTTTACGAATTAAAAATAAATTGGCCAACTATGATACAAACGAATTCAGCTAAATAAATCTTTGAAAAACATCGTCCATATTTAATTGTACTCCCAAGATTTTATTTTTTTTTTAAATATGGGTGTTAGCAAAAAATATTTGAACAATTATAAAGACTCAACAATTACAAGTAGCCTGTATCAATATGTTACCTAAGCATGTATTGTGTCTTGAAATATAAACTGTAAGATGAAATAAAGAAGAAAATAACTGAGGCAGAAGCAGGATTCAGGCTTGGGCCATCTTAGGTCAAATCTTTACTAAATCCCTTTTTTTTTTTTTTTTTTTTTTTTTAAAGCATTTGATGGACTTCAAAGACTTCTGGTCCAGGAGGTACGTTTAGCCTTTATCCATCTTAAGAAAGCTTTGACTTAGGCCCTTTAAATAAGCTCTGGGAAGCACTCAGTTTGTCGGAGATTAGTGATAGTCTGAGATAAGGCATACAAAGCCTTTCTTTATAAAGGTGCAACATTGGGAATTAAAGTTTGAAATAGCAGCGTTACTTAATGTATTCAATTGTATTTGTCAAAAAAGTATTAAAAAAAAAAAAAAAAAGAAGATTGATATGTCCCCTCAGCATTAAACATCACCAAAGGATTAAATCAAAGTTGCTGCTAATCACCTACTCTCTTTAACGTGTTTATTAAACAAGCTTTCTAGAAATAGGAGAAATATATTAATACATGGGTTTGGAGGTTAGGAAGATATCTTATTCATGCTACAAATGGGAGGAGGTTATTAACTCATTGGAACTGAGGAATGTGATCTGGAATACATGGTGAGGAAACTCTAAGGAGTATTCTGAACAGGGCATGGAAATAAATCTAAAGTAGAGAGTTTGTACCCTTCAACTCTACGAGCATATTCTTTAGCATTGAAGATTAGAGATATGGAACCCTCTATTAATTAAGAGGTTTCATTGAAAATATCAAGAGAAAGGAAGACTGTAGGAATCTTAAACTCGTTCCTGTGGAATAAAAATGTTTCCTTTAAAAAAAAAAAAAAAAAAGATTATATCATTCCTTATCACTCGAGCAGTGAAATATATGCATTTGCATATTTTTCCTAGACAACTAAATCTTTAATATCAAAGGCATTTGGAATCAATTTGAGTTATTTTTATTTTCCGTTTTTAATTTTTTCTTTTTCTTTTTTTATATCGCAATTTGAATATTTAGTTACGGCAATACCAGAAATTAAGGTAAGTTGATTTTCTATTCAAATTTAATGTGCCTTTATAGCAATGTTATTGATATAAACAAGATATCTAAATATGTGATGACAATTCTACTCGTAGATAGAAAATGAGCAATAAAAGAAAATCCGGAGAAGGAAAAAAAGAAGAAGAACCTAGCTCATCTAGAAAACGTAAGTTTCAATTTTTTCTTCGGAGTACCACGGGATAAAATAGTTTTTTTTTTGTGTAAAATCTATAATTTTTAGTAGCCATTTTTTTTTTTTAAAATATATATTAAAAATAGTGAATAGTTATTAACAATGTACAGTAGGTTAAGTTTTATATATTTCTAAAAGTGTTATTTACTTAGTTTTTAAGAACGTATAGTAGTTTAAGATTTATGTATATATAGATAGATAGATAGATAAATAGATATATATATTTTCATACTTCTTAATAATGTAAAGTAGGTTAAGTTGTATAAATATATTTGTTGTGTTATTCATAATTGTTTTAAGAATGTATTGTAGGTTAAGTTTTATATTTTTAGTGCTATAACGTTGTTAATAGAGGGAAATCATTTGAATACAATTTATAAAATAAAAATATATTTTAAAAATGTTTACTAGTTCTTTTCTTTTCCATATTAAAAATAGTTTGATACCATTCAATTGAATGATATAAAAACTCATTTCCATTTTATTTAAATTTATTTTCATTAAAAAATACATTTCTATATAATATAGAGTAATATCATTAATTATTATTAATATTAATAAATATATTAATTATTATTATTATTAAGACCTAAGATATTCTAACATTATATACACATAAGAGATATTTTGAACTATACTTATAAAAATAAAATATTTTAAAATAAATTTTTAAAACTATTCTTTTTTCATAAAAAATAATTTCTCTTGATGTTTGTAAAGTATTTTTAGCAGGATGAAACTATATAAAGAGCAGTTTATAAAAAGTGCGTAATTTGTACTAGACTTGTATTGCGGGTTGCATACCCCATGGTATTTGGTGTGGCGGACTACTGCCCAGGGCAGTAGTAACTTTCTACGCACGTTTTTGTCACTAATTTAGTTTTAATGCCGTTATTAGCATTTATCAAAGCAAGATACAAGTTTATAAACTAAATTAAAAAAAAAAAAATTTCCCCCCACCGGCGATATTAGTATAATTTAGTGCCCGCAGTCAACAAAGTGTTAAGTACAGAAAATCACTCTTGCAAATCACTCTTTTATGCGTGATTTGATCACGTGACCAGTTATTAGCTAACGGTGATTGAATAATAGGTGACACATCAGTGATTGAGAACCGACTTAACCTTCCGAATACCACGGTCCAAAGGCGACACCAAATACCATGGGGGTGACTCAGTCACCCCATCTATTTTTTCAAGTTTTATACCTTTTTTTCCACAATGTTAAGTTATAATATCTTAGTCTAACTTATAATAACACCATCAAATTGAAAAATTAGGAAATTAAAAAATTACATCAGTATAAAAAAAATTTATTTGAAAAAATTTGACAAAAATACAAAAAACTTTTTTATTTGCAATTTTCACATTGCATTTCAACTTTTTGTGACCTATGCCTCTTACTTCTTTTCACAAAAGGTTTTTTGAGCCAAAATGTGTAATCTTTTGAATAATATACGTTATCATCGAAGTCTTCAAAAAGAATATCATCCTCCTCTTCTACGTCGTCACCACAAGATAAGATGTCATTTTCTTCTTCAATTATTTCTAGATTATCTTCTACTTCGGAACCGTCGTATAAATAATCACAATCCTCAGGTGATGGCTCTTCTGGTGCCACTTCATTTTATATATTCGTAATTCTAGTATTACGAGCGAGTTCGAGAATCAATCTTGTACGAGATAACACTACACTTGCCATGATATTGAATAAAAGAACTTTGAAAGTTGTAAAAGTTGAACTTTACAGTACGAATGCCAAAAGGTCCAAGAACATTGCATTAGTTTATGAAACGTTGTTTTCAGTTCAATGAAATCGGTGACTTTGAAAAAAAAGGTTAATTATCATTAAATGAAGTATATAATTAAAAAAACAATTTACTGAGCATTGAGTTTGTAATTAAATCGCGATTTTGATAGTTAAAAAAAAAAAAGTAACAAGAAATACCATGGGGGTAACTTAGTTACCCCTGAGACATTGTAAAATTTATTTAAAATTTTCTGAATAAGTTATTGAAAAACCTTCTTTGCGAATACATCCCTGATAAGTTAAGGGTAAAAGTCATGAAATTTCAAAAAATAAAAAACACTGCCAAAAATATGCTCAAAAAACAGCGCTTGGGGTGACTTAGTCACCCCCATGGTATTCGGAAGGTTAATATCGATAACTGATCTGTAGCCAGCAGCGAGGAGATATACAATAGAGCAGTCATGAGTGGAGTGGGGGTGGGATTCGTTCCCCCTCCACTACGCCACCTGAATTTCCGAAGCGTACTTTCCTTGTTTGCTTTTAATTTCATACTTTTTACATAAACCTATTCTCGTTGAGTTTTTATTTTGTTTATAAATTATGCCTTAAGTTTATTATGCCTTGAGTTTTTATTTTGTTTATAAATTATGCCTTAGTTTATAAATTATTTTGTTTATAAAGTATGCCTTTTTGTGCTGCAATTGGATGTAAGAACAACAACAAGACTGGGACTATAAATGATAAGCAGCTTAGTTTTCATAGGTAAATACATAATAATAAAATTCTTTCACTGTACCTAGTCAAATTTAGTTCGCGATGGTGTTATATGCAATTACTTTTTATAATAAACTCCACGTTAAAAGTATCGCAATACTTTGAAATATTTGAATTTTACAAAAACGTATTTCTTTTTTTTTTTTCATAATAAAGAAAGGTTCTAAAGTTATAATAAACATTTCTAAACTAGACATAAACAATTATTATTAAACTAAATTACAATATTTCTTCTAATAAACAAAAAAGTTAAGAAACTTACTTTTTTAATATTTTCATTTTTTACAATTTCAACTTTTAATTTTTTAATTTATATTTAATAAGACATATTGCCCCCTCTGGCTTGAATGACTGCTTCCACTGGTCTTGGCATACTTGTAAATAACGAAACGAATGATAAACATGGCCTGAGGGAAATTTGAAAAAAATAATCTAAAATTCCATCGTTTGTTATTAACAGGGGAAAACATTGATGTGTCTAATCCTTAATGTCTCTCGTTTAATAAAAATAATAATTATATAAATATAAACCAGGTATGGATTAAGGTAAAAACCAGGAAAAATCTCGAGAATTATGGGTGTTGCAATACTTTTGACGGGGAGTTTATTTTAAGCATAAGTATCTCAGTTTAAACTGAGGAATATTAGGAGGAAACACTCTTGATTAAGTAAGAAGGTGTTTAAATTAAATTAAGTTTTAGCCGACTTGGAAAAGAAAAAATATTTACAATCAGAGTACTGCGAGTTACTTTTCAACGTATCACCAACATCATCAGCCCTAGTTAGGAGAGAAACAGCAAAGGCAATATCTCCAAAATATTGCTCTGAACTTCTTGTCGCCGAAGGCATACAGTTATGTAAGAACTACTTTTAGTACTTGCCTTCCTCATCCTCGAAGCATTGCTCGATGGTATGCTACTGTAGACGGACAGCCCGGGTTAAGCAAAGAAGTGTTTGCTGCTATTTGCGAAAAAGTAAAGTCCCATGGCAAACTTTTCGGGGGCCCTAATGATAGACACAATGGCAATTAGAAGAAATGTCGAATGGAATGGGAAAAGCTTGGTGGGATATGTTTATTTGGAAACAGGCAGCCAATGTGATAGCACACCCATAGCTACTGAGGTTTTTGTCTTTCATTTAGTTTTTCTAAACACCATCTGGAAAACCCCGCTAGGCTTTTTTTTTTGTTAACAGCTTAACTGGGGAGCAAGTTGCTAGTTTAACTAAACAGTGTCTTTTACTATTAAAAGAGGCAGGAGTAACTTTGGTATTCCTTACCTGTGATGGCGCCGCAAATAATCTAGCTGCAGCTAGGCAGTTGGGAGTTCAATTCAATGTAAATGAAGGTGCAAGCACCACTATAGACGTGAAGGGACATAAATTGGATTTCTTCTTGGACCCGTGCCACATGCTAAAGTTGTTGAGGAACACTCTCCATGACAAGAAATATCTAATTGATGGTGAGGGGAAAGTCGTTAAGTGGGAACATATTTAAAATTTACACTATTTACAATTAAAGGAAGGTTTAAAGCTGGGAAATAAATTGACCAGCAGCCACATAAACTTTATGAACCATAAGGTAAAGGTGAAATACGCTGCTCAGTTACTAAGCGCTTCAGTTGCTGATTCCATCAAATACTGCCAAAAAAATGAAATAGCTGAATTCTCAGATGCAGATGGAACGATCAAGTTTATAAGAATATTTAATGATTTATTTGATATTTTAAACTCTAAGAATTTGAAGGAAAAATATCTAAAGCAGCCTATTCACCCCAAAAATCGAATTATCATCCTGGAGAAACTGGAAGAGGTGGAAAAGTACATTGAAGGACTGAAAGAAGGCGATGGACGACCAGTATGCTCTGGAAATAGTATGAATGGATTTTTAGAGTTTTTAATAGACATCAAAAGTACAAGAAGCATCATAAAGACGCTAATGGATACCAAATGCTTGACATTTTTAACACTATTCAAGGTCAGCCAAGATCACTTGGAAAGATTATTTGGATATATTCGAGGCAGAGGATGTTTCAACAACAACCCAAGCGCTTCTCAGTCCATCTCTTCTTGGAAAAAAATTCATAATTCATAAACAGCTTCACGAAGGGAGGTGCAGCAGTGGGAATGCCATCCCACTGGATAAAATTAATTTATTGAGGATAAATCAAGTATCTTCATTTAGCACTAGAGACCCAGTAACTGTAATAGACAGTACAACCTCAGAGGAATGGTTTGGTAAGTTCTTTAACCCGATTGAACGTGTTGATTGAAATTGTTAATAATTAAGTTTTGATTTATTTTAGAAGAGAGTAATATAGAAGAACAACTAGTACACCCAAATCTTGATAGCCATGACCATGACTACATCATGCAACGCTATGAACTAGTCATTCATGATACTGTAGAGTAGAGTACATGTAAGCTCTAACTGCAATAGTTTCAAAATCTATCTACCTTAACATTGTAATTTTACAAAAATGTTTTAACTCCTAGGTTATGTGGTAAGGTTGCTGAGTGGAAACCTTCAGTGCTATGCCTACAAAGCTAACTTATATGATGAACAAGTGCTGGGCAAAGGCAGGTTAATTGGCTGCAAAAATAGAGGTGGTCTAATCCAGCCATCTCACAGTGTACGACGGATTTGTATTACTGCGGAGACTCCCTTTCACCAATATGTGCAGAAAGGAGGAAAGTTCAACATTGAACATTACTTGTGAAGGGTGGTTGGCATGCTGCACTACTGCAGTCTTTTGGATGAAGCCAATCATCAATCAAGAAGAAGGACTTTTTTATTTTTTAATTAAGACAATAGCCAATAAATATTTAACGATAAGAATTAAAAGTCATGCCAGGGACATTAATCAAAAAATACAAGCTAATAATATAAGGAACAAATTTAATAAACTTATATTATTTAAAGATCATTATTTTTTTTTAAATATTACACTCCGTTTGATTCCGATCATTTTTTTTTTTTTTAATTTACATTTTTATTAGTAATTATAACTTTTATATTCAATAAAAACCCTTTATATTAACAAAGTTTAAGTAAAAAATTAAACACTGTGTTTGAAGGAATTTTATTACCTATATCTGCATCAGCAACAGTCTAAAACAGGGGTGCTCAAACTTGAACTGCTGGCGATCTACCTCAATATTTTTAGACTACTTACGATCGACTCTGAGACTGCAAGTGTGTGTGATGCAGGGTTGTCGTACATACACGATACACCCTACCTACCTAGGTAGGGTGTACCGTAGCATATATAGATATTAGCTTTCTGCACAATATAGGTACATTATTTTAGTCAAGGTTTGGGTTAGGTTTAGTTAGGTTCTTCTCTACAATATCAATGAAAAAACTCATAGTTATTCAAAATTGCGAGTTTATTTGTTGTTACAAAACAAAAGAGTTACATATGGTGTTAAACTTAACTAAGGAGTGGCTTTGGATGTTGAAGCGTGGCACTGCATGTCCTCAGCATACTTTTCATAAGATGGTACGTAACCACTGAGTGCTAATCTCAAGCATGATGACATATGATCGTCAGTTAGTCGATTGCGATATTTTGACTTAATTATCTTCATTTCAGAAAATGCAGACTTGCACAAGTAAGTTGACCCGAAAAATGCCGTCAGTTGAAGGGCGATTTGCCTTACATTCGGATATTTATCTTCAGATATAAAACACCAGAAATTTGTATCAGATGCTGTAGCTTTGAGATGTATATCTGATATAATCTGCACCAACTCATTTTCAACAGAACATGAGTTCATATTAAACTGACTTGCTATTTCAGTAGCTAATTCCTCAATGTTTTTACATGAAAAAGGATAACTCATAAATGATGCTATATTTTCCAATTTACTGCAATCATAAAAACGCATTTCGAATTGTCCCAAAATATTTGATAATTCAGCCTCATACGTATCATAATTCAACTGAGGAATCCTTGCTTTCAAAGACGGAAAATGTTTCAGATCCTTTCTTTTCAGTTGATCTATCATAAGTTGCAATTTACTTTTGAATGCGTTTACTGCGCTAATCATCTCAATAATAGTTTTTCCTTTACCTTGAAGCTCCAAGTTAACGGTGTTTAAGTGCATTGTGATGTCAGTCAAAAATGCCAAATCATTTAGCCATTTTTCGTTTTTCAAAATCTGAGTGTCATCACCTCTTTCGTCTAGAAAAGCTGTTATTTCGGGCAATAATTCTTGAAACCTTTCTAGGAATTTTCCGCGACTCAACCACCTGACGTCCGTGTGAAGAACTAAATCAGTGTGTTCAGCTGACTCCCTATCTTCCAACTGCAACTGAAAGAGCCGCCGTTGCAAGCTACGTGCACGGATGGAATTCACAATTTTTGTTGCAATGCCCATAATTTCCTCCGTGTTTAAAACTTTTGAACACAAAACTTGTTGATGTATAATGCAATGGAATGAAAAAAATGAAGGGAATTCTTCATTAGCTCGACACAATGCCACAAAACCGTTTTTGTTTCCAGTCATTGCTGGTGCTCCATCGGTTGTAATGCACACTAATTTATATATTGGTAGCTCGTAGTTTTTTACAAAATTGAAGAAAACGTCATATATATCTTCGCCACGGGCCTTCCCCTTCAGAGGAATGATTGTCAAAAATTCTTCCTTAGCCAACATGTCATTGAATACCATCCGAATAAAAATACACAGCTGGGCAGTGTCTGTCATATCGATGGATTCGTCGAACTGTAAAGAAAAGTATGTACATTCCATGATATCATGTTTTAGTTTATCTGCGATGTCCTGACTCATGACTTCAATACGCCTTGTGACAGTCGGACGAGATAACTGAAGTTCTCTAATAGCAGACATGATTTCTGTTTTATTTTTAAAATCTCCAAATAAAGTCTCACCCGCTTCAATAAATGCTTCCTTCACCACCGATCCATCTTCAAATGGTTTCTTGTGTTTCGCCAAAATATGAGATATTTTAAATGACGCGATCGTAGCAGCTTTTGATTGTTTGGCTGGTCTTGTGAAAATGGATTGTTCTTTTTTCAAACAAGATATCAAATCACTTACTTTTCGTTTTCTTAATTCACTCGGTAGCGGAAAATCCTTTTCATAGTTTTTATGAACCGTTTTATGATGCCTCTCTAAGTTACCACGCTTAGGTATTGCAACTGACGCACGACAAATAACACAAATGCACTTACCCTTCACCATACAAAAGAAAAATTCTTCCTCCCAATCCTTATTAAAATGATACGTTTTAGATTTCTTCACTGCACTCATTTTCCACTATTTAATAATAAACTTTGTATCGACGTAGGATCGCCATCAAGTTACAATTCAGAATGACTCCAATTCCTGCAGGCGCAACATTTATATCGGCGTGAACGAAAGTCTCGAATGTTCCCGTCAAACGCGCCGCCCGAAACTAGACTGTACTGTCTCTCGTCTAGAAACAACACGGCTTTTCTTTGACAAGTGCCGCGCGTTCCTTTGATAAAGCCACCTTTTGCCGCAAGCAGTGTTATTTTATTACGTAATACATTTTTGTAGTTTAGTTACCTACCTACTTATTAAAATTTTTTTTCTTCTCGAGATCTACCCAAAAAGCACTCGCGATCGACTAGTCGATCGCGATCGACCGTTTGAGCACCCCTGGTCTAAAACAATGTTGATAAGTTGGGAACTGGGTTAGCTCTGGGCAGCGAAGTGGTGGGGGAATACTAGTCCCACCCAGAGTTGGGCAATACTTAATTAGATTAGTATTTTTAAGTACACAAACAATTACAAGTACTTTGTACTTGGTATTTAAGTACAACAAGTACATTGTGTACTTGGTAGTTGGCAGTTCGCAAATACTTTTACCAAATACTGTATATGTACTTGTGGCTTTCAAGTACAAAACATGTACTTGAAAAAAGTAATTGTGACGGCAAATACCAATCAGTATTTGTATCTGTAGTTGCAAGGCTGCAAGTACAATTACTCAGTTTTAAAACAACCAGACATAAAAATTTTTCCGTAAAATTTGATATTGGAGTTACATACATATATAACAACACTATTAGTGTGGAACATCCCAGAATTAATTTTTGGAGGGGAGGGGGGGGGGGCTGAATTAGACATAAAAATTTTTCATAAAAATCAGACAATATTTCTTCCATTAAATAGGCAAATAAATATCGGACTATCAGTTTAGACCTCCACCATTTAAGTTTTAAAATTTCTCTTATTGTTGACGGTTTTGAACTATCGCCATCTTTTTCTTAGGGAGAGGAGTGGGGGGCTATATTTCTAAATTGAGAACGGCTGGACCGATCTTAATGAAATTTGATAATTATGTTTCTTTTGTACTTGTTAGCGTATATTTGAGGTTTTAACGGTTTTACTAAATGGGGGGGCTTTATTTCTAAATTGAAAACGGCTCCTCCGATTTTAATAAAATTTGACAATTATGTTTCTTTCGTACTTATTAGCGTAAATTTGGGGTTTTAACGGTTTTACTAATGGGGGGGGGGGCTATATTACTAAATTGAGAACGGCTGGTCCGATCTTAATGAAATTTAATAATTAATTTTCTTTCGTACTTATTAGCGTATATGTGGGGTTTTAACGGTTTTACTAATTGAGGGGGGAGGGGGGGCTATATTTGTAAATTGAGAACGGCTGGTCCGATTTTAATAAAATTTGATAATTATGTTTCTTTTGGACTTATTTAGGGTTTTAAATATACCTCTATTTAAAGTAAAGGAAATTAAAGTTATAGCTATACTGCTGACCCAAATTAGTTAAATTTCAATATTATTTTATGTTAATTTTTAGAAATAAATTTTAAAAAAGATATTATATTGAAGTTGAACTTATATAAACATAACATTATAAAAGTTAAGAATGAATGTTAATAACATATTAACAAAGAAGTTTAATCTACACTTCTTACGATATAATAAATAATAAAGTAAAGATAGTAAAAGAAATTACGAAATCACATTAAAATTATAAATATATATACATGTTTTTTAATAATTTCATTTCAAAGAAGGAGATATTTAAAAAACTCCCTCCTCACCATCCACTATTTAGTAAACTGTTAAAAACCCCAAATATACGTTAATAAGTCCGAAAGAAACTTAATTATCATATTTCATTATTATCGGCCGAGCCGTTCTCAAATTAGTAATATACCACCCAACCCACCCCCCACTATTTAGTAAACTGTTAAAAACCCCAAATATACGCTAATGAGTCCGAAAGAAACTTAATTATCACATTTCATTATTATTGGCCGAGCTGTTCTCAAATTAGTAATATACCACCCTCCCCCCCCCCATTAGTAAAACTGTTAAAACCCCAAATATACGCTAATAAGTACGACAAAAACATAATTATCAAATTTTATTAAAATCGGATGAGCCGTTCTCAATTTAGAAATATATCCCCCCACCCCCCTCACTAATTAGTAAAACTGTTAAAACCTCAAATATATGCCAATAAGTACGAAAGAAACATAATTATCAAATTTCATTAAAATCGGAGGAGCCGTTCTCAATTTAGAAATATAGCCCCCCCCCCCATTATTAGTAAAACCGTTAAAACCTCAAATATACGCTAATAAGAACGAAAGAAACATAATTATCAAATTTCATTAACATCGGAGGAGCCGTTCTCAATTTAGAAATATAGCCCCCCCCCAATTAGTAAAACCGTTAAAACCCCAAATATACGCTAATAAGTACGAATGAAACATAATTATCAAATTTCATTAAAATCGGAGGAGCCGTTCTCAATTTAGAAATATAGCCCCCCCCCCAATTAGTAAAACCGTTAAAACCTCAAATATACGCTAATAAGAACGAAAGAAACATAATTATCAAATTTCATTAAAATCGGAGGAGCCGTTCTCAATTTAGAAATATAGCCCCCCCCCCCCCCCAATTAGTAAAACCGTTAAAACCTCAAATATACGCTAATAAGTACAAAAGAAACATAATTATCAAATTTCATCAAGATCGGTCCAGCCGTTCTCAATTTAGAAATATAGTCCCCCACTCCTCTCCCTAAGAAAAAGATGGCGATAGTTCAAAACCGTCAACAATAAGAGAAATTTTAAAACTTAAATTGTGGAGGTCTAAACTGATAGTCCGATGTTTATTTGCCTATTTAATGGAAGAAATATTGTCTGATTTTTATGAAAAATTTTTATGTCTAATTCAGTAATTAAAATTAAGTACTTTTTGCCCAACTCTGGTCCCACCTACCTCTAGCTCCGGCCTACTCAATAGCAGCTCTATTTGTATATCTCCTCGCTGGTAGCCAATCACCATAACCGAACTAGCATCGGTGGCTCTATCTGTTATAACCTAACACCTTATACCATTTATAATTTATTGTTATTTCCCCATCGTTCTCGATGGAAGATTTAATAAATTTCATACTTGGAATCTTAATAGTGATGAACATGGTTATTAAAAGGAAAATCATTGTTGGTTTAAATGGAGTTAATTAACATAAATTACTACAAATTTAATAAATCCATCAATAAGTAATTTTATCTTTGAAAATACATAATTGTACTAAAATCACAATAATTTTAGCTTAAAAATATTATAGATATATACTTTTTTTAAACTTTGTTGATACATTCACCCGTCTTCAACTGCAAATATTCAGAAAATGTATCAAACATTTTAAAATATAGATATTTTAAAATATTTAACACATTCTCTGAATTGTAGTTGAAGACGGGTGAATTTATCAATAACTAATATTATAAAATATTGTTATTTTAAAATACAAATTTAGGTTTAGTTGCTAATAAGTTAAATTTGTAATGTTAATGCGACGTTAAATAAAGTTTAAAAAAAAAAAAAAAAAAAGGTTTATTTGTAGAGATATAAAAAAATACATATGTAGATTCAAAAAAAGATATTTAATATATAAATTTAGACATTTTAAAATATGATCACTGGTAATAGGGTTTTTTTTCTAAGATCACGTTATATTTTTCTGTGAATCACAGTGCCTCACGTCATGTGACTTCAACTTGTGGCGGACTTGCCTGTAACAATACTTTCTGATCCACGTGCTCTGAAACTCTCACCACAACGTAAGGCGATAATTTCCCTTAGGTATTTATTAATCTATTGTTTATATCATCTGTGTTAAAATGATTAATCTCTTAGGTTAAAATGATTCAAGTACTGCTGGGGACCAAACGTTCAGTCAGCAGTTGTTTGGTTTTGTAATTTTTGAATTATCAGGACTTTTTTGGTATAGTATGTATATATAAACACTGGAGTGGGTGTGTATGTGCAAACTTTAAATAATTGCCAATATTATCCCCCAGTACATTACCTATAAATGTTTGTGTAAACACCACTTTGATTCATTTCTTAACAAAAGATATTAGAAACAGATTGTTGTATATCTATTAGTAAGATGAGGTCATCAACCAATTTTAACTAAGTAATCTGTTCACTTATTGCCTTATATACCACTTGGGTACAAAAATAATGTTATTATTGAACAATATTATACCAAAACGGATATTTTTTTGTTCTGGAAACAAAAAACTGTTTGAACTAAGTTTGTCAATCTGTATTCCTTTAATACAGGAATTGGGGTTATTTGTAGGAACTATAATATAAAATTATAGCTTTGTCCTTTGGGTGTTAAGTATATATTGTCCATAGTTTTTGTATCGATTTTTTTTATAACTAATCATGATCATAAATTTACTGTTTCTGTTATTGCTGGCTGTAGTGTATATTGTTTGGATTTTTTTATTATAATTTTGTCCATGTAACGGTACATTTAAAAGGCGGTAAATCATGCTATTAAAGGCTGCGAGTTTATGTGTTAGTGGCCTGGCATTATTGTGTATTACTACATCTGTGTGTGTGGGTTTCCTATATATACCAAATTCATGCTGTATTTTTTATAGAGGTTTCAATGGCTAAAATATTTAAAGTTTTGTTCTCTAATTGTAGTGTGTATTTAATTGATGAGTGAATTTTGTTTAAAAAACTATTGATTTGCCTGTTCGACCCCGACCATAGGCATATATTAGTCCTTCTGGCAGACCTTTTTATGAACAAATTAGAACAAGAAATCCTTCTCTTAGGAAGATTTAAATTGGCCCAACTGGTACGGTATGTTGATGTCATAATATGCCAATGGTCAGACAAATCATTAGTTTTTAAATGAAATAAATAAAATCCACCCATTAATTTAATTCACACTAGAATTAGAGAATAAAACTTTAAATTTATTAGAAATATAAATTTCTATACAAAATAAACTGCATGAATTTGGTATATGTAGGAAACCCACAGATTCTTTGACATATTTATGGTTCACTAATAGGGGACATAACATAGCAGGCAAACAATGAACTGTAATCTCTTTTAGGGGTCAAATGTCTTTAAAATGATGAGCCATTACAAGCTTTGGTAGATAGACTATTTAGCCAGGATGGTTGTCTAGGAAACCTGACAAACCAGAATGGTTTGTTAAAGAGCCAGCAGAGTTTAGATCCGATCCGTCACGGATCTCCATCGCAGATTTTCGACGGATCGGAGGTCATGAGAGATCAGATCCCTCAAACCAGATCTGCCGGATCAGATCCCTCAACGAAATCCGTCCGTGTATGGCTAGGTAATCTTGTTTTTCTTGTTGCAAGGGTTAAACACTTATTTGCTAAGCGCTTTAGACTACTTCATAATTTTTCTGAATGTTCTTGTTCTTATGAGATTTTATGTCTCATAAGTCTCGGTTTTCTGTATCTCTTTTCCCATGTGCACTTCCAATTAAAGGCGAATTGGCAAAAGCTTGAGGAGACAAGGACCATGTGCTGTTTTGTAATGCTATCAGATGATGATAGTATAGATCTGCGGTAAAACAAAAAATATGACACAAGCGAGCTGTAACGGGTGTGGTTTAAAACTATTTGTTTACACTTTTGATAATTCATTGAAAACTATTAGAGGAATACTCAGAATGAAGCCTGGGAATATTTATGAGGAAGACTGAGTTTCTGATCTTCAACTTATCGAGCACATCTCTGAGTAGTGAAAGTAGGCATCGTCCTAAATGCATGGAGTTTATTTCTTTGAGAGTTTATCCTGCTATGTAGAGTAAGTCCATCAGAGGCAGTTTTAAATTAGTCTGCTGATGTAATATGTACATGTATTTTTTTTAAATTCTGCTATTAACTGGACTTATTTTAAAGTAAATATATAAATTCCATCACAACCATCTTGAAAATTTACTAATAAGTTTAATTCACTGCTACATTTACTTTCTTATGAGGACAAGAAGGTTAAGGAATGACTGCTGTCTTGTAGAAAGCAGACCAGAACTGTCCCTTTTCGGTGAAGATGTGACGAAAGTTCTTCTGTATCACCCATAGAAAGGTCTTACGGAAAGTGTCCACTGTGGAAGGACACTTATATATCTTGATCAATGCCTGAAAAATAGAAATTTTTGAAAACAATTTTTTTTTAAATATTGACATAACCAAAAGATTTTTTTTACAAAAACATGTTAGGTTAATTGGCAAAACTAAGTTCAGCTTACTATAGGATCTACATATATGCTAATGTGTATAATCAGCAGACATGCTCTATCAAAAAATGAATAAAATGTGTCCTGAAAGGCATGACATGGAGTTGTAACCAGATCTTGGCTCCTAGGTTCATGACTCTCTCAAGGGGACTTAAGTTTACTTTATCTAAATCCAAACCGAACCATCGAACTTCATTTTCACATATTTTTATTTCAGTTTTCCTGGATCCGGGTTATGCTTAAACTCATCACATTTTGAAAAATGAATAGTCGGTATAAAACTTAAATAGTTCTATTATTAAACGTGTACAAAAGAAAGATTGTAATATTTCCAATAAAACATTTTAACAAAAAACTTCTTCCATAAGTGTATATGTTCAAAACCATATCTAAATCTTCAGAACCTTCTTGAAGTAAAACCTAAAATGAAAAGGAGTAACTCATTAGTAACAAAATGTGACTTATGTAATTGTTTAAAGAATTATTTTAACTTTTGTGATGTACAATAATAAAACAGCGAGAAACTACTCGTAGTTTTTGACTACTTCAACATTTACTAGACAATAGTTAGTTTTCAATTAATTACAAAAGACTCAAACGGAAATTTACTTTGGGCTCCACTAACCCCTCCATGATTCATCTCTTATCCCATCCTTACAATGCAAAGTTCTGAGTAAAGTCTTCAATGCTCCTTCTTATGTTAAAAACTGATCCACATGGTCTTAATCTACTGCGCGTTGCTGATTTAAACCAAACCAAATAATTTTCATAATAAATTATATGCATGCTTAAATTCAATATATTAAAGTTTCTTCCATTCGATTGCCAACATCCTCCGAGCTGTCTGGAAAGTAGATGTTTCGGTACCAACATTTTTTTATTCTTGATACCGGTACCAACACCTCAGTTTAAAAATTAGCTAAAAAAGCAAAACAAATAAAAAATAATTATAATAAATATTAATAATTTTTAAAAAACATAATAATTCAAGAAATAAATGAGTAAACCTCCATTATCAATTATTGTCCATATAGTATAATATATATTACTAATCATAAAAGATAATTTTCGATAATATTTTTCAATTCACAAATTGTTATTTATGAAGATAAACATTCCAAGGTTTCATTTATTGATTTAGGAATTGAAAAACTGTTGCTAATACTTCACTAAACATTGTAGAATACACTGAATTTGTTTTAATCAAGTATTAAAGTTCAAAAACTAGTACAGTGGAAACACGTTATTTCGTCACTGGATAATTCCTCAGGTTTTTTTTTTTTTTTTTTTTTTTTTTTTTTTTTTTTTTTTTTTTTTTTTTTTTTTTTTTTTTTTTTTTTTTTTTTTTTTTTTTTTTTTTTTTTTTTTTATATATAAATTAGCTGCAATAGCAAAATGAAATATTTTTTTCCCTTGCTACTTATTTAATGTTTAAATCGCTTCATTTGGTTTGTCACTAAAAAATACGCCTATATTTATATATTTTATAAATCATTTAATAAAAAAACAAAAACAAACAGAACAAGCCCGGAGTCGATCCCTCCATTGTTTGTAGTAAGAGATGAAAGGAAGTAAGAGTGCAGTTGACGAATTCCCAGAATTAGTTAATAATGGAAAGCTCTTCCTACAAAAACATTATTAGCATCTGGCTCTACAACTTCTGCTCCTGGTTATAAAATGAGAAACGATAAGCAAGAGGTAAGCAGCTGGTTAAACATGGATAGTACAGATGTAGAATATGAAATTTTAAATCCAATGGAATTATAGAACAAGTGCTGAGTGCTTAATATGAAGCAAGTGATAAAAAAGATGATGACGATGCTTTTCCAATTCTTCCACTATTCCATGCAAAGAAGTAGGGGAAATGTGAATCAGATGTTTAACACCTGATTGGGATGCGGCAAGTGCGGGGCTGTAGCTATCAAGAAAAGACAATACAAAAACAAATATCTGTTTTTTTTAAGAACTGATTTATGTGTTATGAAAGAGTTTCTGGTTTTACATTAAAGGTACATATTAATTGAACAAATATGGTATGTATGTCTGTTTTTTGTTTTGTTTTTTTATTTTATACATGTATGTACGTTTTTGTATGACTTCATTTTTTAAAAATGTTGGTGTTCCTAGGTGTTTATGTTTTTTGTCATTGTCACTCAAGTCCAATGTGTATAATGTTCATCTGTTCGTTTTTACATTCAATAAATTACAAAAAAAATTACAATTACATAGTTTAAAATACTTTTTTGTTAATTTACCAGAAAAATTCTGTAATTCGTCATTTCCGTTATTTCGTCACACCCTCTTCCCTACTCATGACGAATTATCGAGTTTCTACTGTATTTACATTTAATAAAGCAGTAAATAATCTTTTTCCTTGGATATATTGTATTTTAAGAATAACAAAAATTTATAATAAAATGGTATTATTGTCTGAGTGGAATTATTTTATTGATTTGAGATTGTAATTTTATTTCTTTATTTTAACAAAATAAAATCAACAAACTGAAGTTTAGCTTGCAGTTGTATGGGATTGTTTTTAATTTTGTACAAATGAGGCTTGGTCATCAGGAGAACTGATGTATCACATAATTATATATCACTAAACTATTCCCAACGTCAGGGGTATCAATGTGTTCCCAGAAATCGACTTAGGCCCATCGATTCTCGATTCCGATTCTTTCTTCTACAATCAACGGACCTGAGAATTGACTTTTGGAATTGTCACATCCCTGATTTACAACATATATTTTGCTCTCCAGCTAGCCTATAGGGAGCCTTTGCTATAGCACTAGCACAAAAATGAGAGAATTATAAGACTTCATTCATTTTGTAAATATTTCAGAAATTGTTCCAGCCTCTTTTGAAGTCATAATATGAATAAGCTGAATTGAAAATTACGAGGGTGAATCAAATATAAACGGTAATTTTGCTGTTGACTTTACCAAACACGTTCGTACGTGATGCGGCTGTGGGCGATTGGAGTGTTGCTTAATAGGAGTGGGGGGAACTGCTTGCCTCACACTAGCGTTGTGTTCTGCCTTCAGTACAGCCATGACCGAGCGAGAGGTACATCCATCTGTTGCGCAACGCATCGTCATAAAATTTTTAACAAATGAAGGTGTTAAGCCTTCGGAAATTTTTACTCGTTTGCAGGCACAGTTTAGGGACACTACTCTGTCTCAAAATCGAGTGTATACGTGGGCCAGAGAATTTAGGGATGGCCGAGAACGTGTTGAAAACAAAAGTCACGGTCGACGCCCAAGGTCAAGTCTTACAGATGACAACATTAGTGCGGTTCGACAGCTTATTGAAGGTGATCGCCGGTTAACTGTTCAAGAAATCTCGTCGGAAATTGGTATCAGCTATGGGAGTGTTCAGTCTGCAATCACAGACCACCTTGGCTTCAGAAAAATTAGTGCTCGCTGGGTTCCGAGGTTGTTGACCGGAAATCAAAAACAGGTCAGGTCGGAGATTGCTGGGAGACTTCTGCAACGATTTCAAGAAGAAGGTGAAGATTTTTTGAGGCGCATCGTCACATGTGATGAGACGTGGGTCCACCATTACACCCCCGAATCGAAAATGGCAAGTAAGGAGTGGCGAAGGAAGGATGAATCCTTCTAATGAGGCAGTAAAATACCTTGGTGTTCACCTAGTTCGTCGCCTAACCTTGAATCACCACATCAATATTAAACTTACACCGACCTACGCAAGGCTGGCAATGCTGTACCCGATAATTAACAGAAAATCCACTCTTAAACCAAATATAACTATTTTAATCTACAAAACTATACTCAGGCCATTAATGATGTACGGTTGTGAAGTGTGGGGAGCTGCTTCCTCTACCAAACGGAAAAAAAAAACTACAATCTTTCCAAAACAAGATCCTAAGAATTGCTGTAGATGCTCCCTGGTTTATAAGAAATAGTCAACTTCACCGTGAATTAGACATAGAATCAATAGAGGATTTCATCAAAAAATGCTACACCAGGTTTCATTGCAAGTTACCAGCGGTTAAAGGTGCAGTAGCTTTCAACATAGGTGCTAAAACAACATCCCGCAGATTGAAACCAAGACTCATGCAAGACATCCTGATGTAAACACCATGACTATTCTATTCAGTAATTACTTCTTCATTACAATACCAATTATTGTTCTTATTACTACAATTTATTTCTTATTATTTCTGTATTCTTTACTTTATTCACTTAGTTTGTCTTTATTATTATTCTCTTATATATACACATATTCTTTCTTTTCTGTTGTTTTGTATTTATTTAATTTTTTTTATTATTATTATTTCAATTTATTTAATTTAATTTATTTATTTTTATTATTATTTTATTTTATTTTTTATTTATTTACTTCTTTTTTTTAGTTCTTTGCATTATTATTTTTTTCTTTCTTTCTTTCCCTTTTAATTTATTGTTATTATATAGTTCCTCTAAAGTTATAATTATTCCAAAAATATTATCTGTTATGGGTGTCTCTTGCACGAGACTATACCCTTCCTTCTACAATTGTTAAATCATCACTTATATTATTAAAACACCCATGTAAGGTTTACCAGGCCGATCTGGAAATAAATAAATAAAAAAAAAAAAGAAGTATTTATTTAAAGCTTGCTAGGTGTTAAGAAGATAAAGCTGCAATATAAATAGTGTTATCAAATGTGCATATTAACTTTGCTGAGTAAAACACGCAAATCTAATGGGATGAGTAAAAAAAAATGACCGTTTTCTTTGTGTTTGAACTTTGCATCGTAATTCCTCTCTTATATAGATTCCGGAGCTAAGAATTGTGATAAGAAATTCGTGTTTGATCCTGTCTAAATCATTTGGTAAACAGCATGCCCTATATCCGGGCTCAGTACTTCTTTAGCTTTTCTTTGTTCACAATGACTTAAGTACAAAATTCTCATAATTTTGCTTCATTATTGTAAACGGAAGTTTTCAGCAACTGAAGCCACTCATTTAGTGGTTGAATTTGAGGATGAAGACTCTTTGAATGAAAGCACGGTGAGAAGGTGGTTCCAAAAATTTAATGAAGGTGATTTGAGCCTTGAAAGGAAATCAGGATCAGGTCGTGTTTCAGTAGTAAACCAGGACACCAATGCCATTATATAAATTCAGAGCTCTATTCAGAACAACTGCAGAGAATGTACGATGTTTTGGTTTAGCGATATCCAGATTTAGTCAAAAGGAAGCAAGTCTTGTTCCAACAAGATAATGCCAGACCCCACACCTCTCACCTTACAAAACAAAAATTAGCTAATTTGGATGGAATCGAGCTTCTCCCTCAGCCGGCATATAGTCCAGACTTAGCACCATCAGACTACCACCTGTTCAGATCAATGGCTCATTTCCTTTGTGGAAAAACATTCAACAACTTTAATGAAGTTGAAAATGGGGTTCGGGGTTTGTGAGTTCTTTGATTCAAAACCCAAAGAGTTGTACCATCGAGGAATTCTACAGCTGGCATCAAACCATAGAGCACTTTTTTGATATTGGTATCTTTATATATTTTTACCTATAAAGCTGTCATTTTTTCTGACTCATCCCATTAGAACATGGAGTTTAAAAGCAGGTTGTAAAAGAAACGCAAGTACTGTTTTCTAAAAAATCTGCGGTATTAAACTGAGATTTTAATTTTTAGATATTTATTATTAGAGCAACGTGACCATAACTTCGATAACTTAATACTTCAATAACTTTTATATTGAGAGTTGTACCAGCATATTTGCACTTATAACAAAAAAATTGTAACTAACAATCCTAAAATTATTTAAGTTTTTTTGGGCTCTGCACTCCAGAAATATTTTAGGCGAATAGGTCCATTGGCGGTGAGAAGTGTAAGTGTAATAATCATCCCAGAGCTGGACAACCGAGAAAGGGATTCTTGAAGGTGAAATAAATGACTGAACCAGAAAAGTTTTACTTTTATTTCAGTACCTGATATTAAATATTCGAAACACCACACCCTATGAGAATCAGACAGCTGTGAAAATAAATAGAGACTTATTTTGATTGAAGCAAACCTTAGAGGAGCAGATAGGAAAGGTGGGTGATGCAGCCGAAGTGGAGTTCAATGAAAAGAGAACAATGAACAGATAATTCTAGCTTCAGCAATCTCATCTATTATCTATTATGATAACTTGTTACCTGTACAACCAATCTCAGTAATATTTTTAAAAGTAAACTGTTTGACTAATTGAAATAGTACATATTTGTGGTTTAGTTCATTGTTTAGGGGACTTGCATTCCAGGATCTAATATATATTTCTATTTCAATTAGTGTTGGTATCGAAATTCCGATACGGGGTATTCAAATATCTCTTGATACCGAAACCTATATTTAAAAACTAATATAATATAATAAATTACAATGTAACTACGAAGAAGTAGTGCATATGAGAGTTGAAAACAAAACAGTGCATTAAAAATAGAAGTGATGATTCAGGAAGTAAATTAGTGAATATCAAGCAGCATTTATCACAATAGGTTGTTACAAAACCTAGTAGAAATGTATTTATTTATTATTGACTGCACATTATTGTTATTTACTAAGTGCCTCTACAACCAAGGTCTTGGCTTTCCGTCACAATGCTGCTCCACACTTGTCTGTCACTTGCTTTCGTTCTCTGTCACGTGGCTCCCAAGACATGTAGATCCTTCTTAAACGTCTTGCAGCCATCGTCTTCATGATCGGCCTTATGTTTTTTTGCCAAATGTCGGAAATCTCAAATTGTGTCTTGAGGCGTTCTTATTACATGGCCTAACCATTCTATTTGGCGTGCTTTAATAAACTGGACCGCATTGATTTTCTTATATAAGGAAACCAATTTTTTTTTTATTTTATTTTTATTTTTTAATATATTATCGTCCCAGCCATCTGCTGACCACACTATTTCAACTGTCTCTTCCTTTTCCCTTGTGTTCCCGCGTTGGTTTTCTATGCTATTTCTGTGTCTCTTCAGTCCACAACTTGCTAGTTTTTAGCTTTGGTTTTAGTTGGAAACCCTGGTGTTCTTGGAGTTTTTTCTTAAGTGGAACAGCAGAGAGGCTGATAAACTGTGTAGGGGGCAGATGGGACTCCTCAGCGGTGGAGGCAACCTATCTACGACCCTAAGTGTCTAAATACTTTGCACGGTGGGAATCTGAACCCTCTAAACTGGATCTGTTCCTCTTGTGACTGGGTCAGCATATATGTTTAAATTATATAAACATATTAACTTTTCTATATAACATATATAAACATTCTTAATACCATACACGTTATTGTTTATAAATAACATGACGTTATAATTGTGTTTTTAACTGTTATAACCATGAGGAGGTTATTTTTATTTTCAGGCTAAAAGGAAAAAGGTTAACACATTTTTCAATATTAGTCTAATATTAGTTCATATTTACATTTATACTCTTGTTATGTTAACTCTGCTCGCTAACTATTTTCTTTTTTCAATTAGAAAAGATGGCAAGTATCAACAAAGCCCAGCAGCTATCACAGAGGATCCCCATCCTGTGCCGCGACATTTTCTCCTGCAAACTGTGGGCCGGTGCCACCTACGGAGTGAGAGCCAACATCTACAAACCTTCCAGTGTCGCCGACTTAGAGCTGAACAGCCCACAACATCTCCTGCTGGCACTCCTCCACTCACTAGTTACTGAGGACATCAAGTTTTGTATAGTGTTAGCCGATATATGCCACAAGATAGAAAAACTACGCTCCAGACATCACAGAGTGTGGCTACTGGAAGACTTCGATTTCCCCCAGCCAGACATCCAGAAGGCAATGGTACTCCTCACTCAGCTGGTTGCCGATGGCACCATGAAGTTGCCCCCTCATTTGTTGGGGATCATGGCGGCACTTGGAAATAAGCATGGGATCACTGGTGGCCAGTTTAGAACGTTAACTGAGGTATTTCATCTTATATTTTTTTCAACATGTAATATATACTTTCAAAGAATTCATTGTTAGTACATAAAGGCTCTTTATTTATTTTTATTTTTTTCTCTCTCCAATGAACCTTGCCTAAATTAACTACTTGCCTGGCGATTTGTTCCTAAATTTGTGAAGTCCATTTCAAATTGACCTTTAAAATTCATGCTAAATCCTTAGTTAACCGGGGCGACGATAGGAGCGCCAGGTACATTCTTAATCAAATAACATTTCGGTGATAACTATACTTCAAATCCTAAATTAGGATACTATTTGGTGACTTGTAAGATGCTGATGATAAAAAATAACTCATTCAGACATTGTCGATGCAAATGAAAGTGATTTTATTTTAATATTAATTAACAATTAACCAAGTCCAATATTCAAATTAATTATTGCACAATTGAGCAGTTCCAAAAAATTTTTGAAAATGTCAAAATAAAATGTGAAAATTGTTGCATTTTAATCATGTCAGATTGGTTTTAAATATTAAATACTTTTTGTAAAATTAAACTTTCCACGTTTTTTTTAACCTCCTTAAAAATGGACTTTGTTTTGATCTAAAGGCCTCATTTCATTAATTAAAATGTTATAATACAATAGAAGTATATTTGTATATTTAACTCCGAAAAAAAAAAGAAGAAAGATGATCATTTCTCATGATGATATTCGTTGTATCCGAGAAAATATTCTATCTATGTGGCCCAACAACCTTTAGTGGGTCCTGTCCTCCTCCAACATTTTACGCCAGTTGTCTCGATCTCTTGCCGCCGCTCTCCAGTGTCTCACTCCAAGTATGGACCTTGGATCGTCACCAACACCATCCTGCCATCTCAGTCTGGGTCTGCCGACTCAGCGCCTAGCATGGATCTTCTCTTCCAATATCTTCTTTGGCATCTCCTCTTCGCTCATCCTCGCGACGTGACCAACCCATCTGAGTCTACCTATCTTTATTAGCAGGACTACATCGTTGAACAGCTGGTCTAGTTCCCGATTAGCCCACTGTCTCCAGATTTCACTATCACGGATAGGTCCAGAGATCTTTCTTAGAGCTTTTCTTTCAAATCTCAGCAGGCTCAGTTTATCACTTTTTGTAAGAGTCCAGTACTCGGAGGCGTACATCAGCACAGGGTGTATGAGGGTCTTGTAGATCCTTACCTTGGACGTACGTGAGATGAGTTTACTACTCATACTTGTGCAGCCCAAAGAGGCACTCATTAGTCACTACAATCCTTCTTTTAATTTCTTGGTGCTTGTTATTGTGACGGTCTACCTGGCTTCCTAGGTATAAAAAACTTTCCACACCCCTAAATATGTACCCCGCTACAGTGATATCATTGGCTTTAGCATCCTTATGCATATACTTGGTTTTGCTTTCGTTGATCTTGAGCCCCATCTTATGGGCAGCTCTTTCTAGCCTCATGAAGGACTCTTTGATTGAGCTTTGAGATCGCCCTATCAGATCTATGTCATCTGCATAGGCAAGTATCTGTACACTTTTGTTTATTATAGTGTCTCCGATCTAAATGCCCAAGCTGTGGATCGCTTTGTCCAAAGCGAGGTTGAAAAAAAGGCCGTTAGCCCAAACTGTCTCCCTGACAGACTCCCCTTCTGAATGAAACTGGTCTGATAGTGCACCTTCTACTCGTACTACACACTGTATTCTTTCCATTGTCATTCTTATCAGACGAACAAGCTTAGGGGGCACCTCCATCGCTATCAGCGCATCATAAAGGGCAGGCCCAAGGACACTCTTATGCCGCTTCAAAATCAATAAAAAGATGGTGCGTTATGATGTTGTATTCCCTAGTTCTTTCCAACATCACGGCGAGGGAAAAAATTCGGTCAATTGTAGACTTATTTTTCCTGAATCCTGCTTGGTAAACTCCCAATATGTTTTCTGCATAGGGAACTAGCTTTTGATATTGAATATTGGAGAAGTGGTTGGAAGTAGGGATATGCCTCTATAATTACTGTACTATAATTCTATATTACTATAAATCTAAATTACAGTAGTTCTAGAATAAAACAGTAGAAGGCGAAAATATTGCCTGAGAAAATTTGCGTATCCACGCAAATAAAGATATCCTAGACAATGCTTCTTTTGACATCTGAACCAGAGCTTGCAATGAAAAAAAAAAAAAAAAAAATGGCTCTCTTGAGCCTGTCAGTTAAAGAAATAAAGAATATGTAATGAATTGAAAATATAGGACTGTATTTTGAAACTGGGGACTGGTTCATGAGGGAGAGCCGTAATGGGACGAAAATAATTAAAGTTTGGCTTACCTTGGTGGCGAGAACTGTGCGCATGAAGAGGAAAACTTACCGGCTGACTGCAAGGTGAAATGAGAGATAATTGTGAACAGGATAGGAAAAGGAAATGAAAAAATTTGCAGAGCCGAAGTTCCTGCATGTGTTCAAGTCGGTAGCGGAAGAAGAAGTAAGGATTCGTGAATCCTGCCACCAGGAGCGCCCCCATCGAAGGAATAGCAAAAAACCGGGAAATTTGAAAGGTCAAAAGACCGCGAATATTCAACATAATCCCCCCCTTGAAGCGTATAAGCTTCAATAAGCAAAAACAATTTTTTTTTTTTTTTTTTTTTTTTTTTTTTTTTTTTTGGGTGTAAATTTGTTAGTACTCATGCAATTAGAAGAAAAATGTTGGATAACAAAGATTAGTAAAACTCAAACAAGGGTTAATTGGCAAAAATAAACGAACTAACGAAATCAAGGGGTCAGACCTCGCACACACCGCAGGCATCCCTGACATCCAAAGGAAGAGGAAAAAGTCGCAAAACCGGACGAGTGTATTCTCCACGAGAAGTCCTGACCCTGGCAATTCGCACAACATTATCAGACCCTGGAAAAACCTCGACAACGCGCCCGATAGGCCACTGAAGCGGAGGCAAATTTAAATCCTTTTTAAACACCACCTCGCCAACCCCCAAATTAGGCGAATGAGCAAACCACTTTTGTCTCAGTTGCAAGGTGTGCAAGTACTCCCTACTCCACCTCTTCCAAATACCATTAAACATGTGTTGAATATATAACCATCGACACTTGAGAGATGGTTGCTCATATAATTGTGCATCATCAGGGGGAACACACAAGGAGCGCCCAATCAAGAAATGAGCAGGTGTGATTACATTGACATCGGAAGGATCATTGGAAAGCGGAGTAAGAGGACGTGAATTCAGCATAGATTCCACTCTGATCAACAATGTATTGAATTCTTCAAAGGTAGGAATATGATTCTGTAAAGAAATGGTTAAATGCCGTTTAATACTTTTAACAGCTGCCTCCCAAAGGCCACCACTAGAGGGATGCAAAGGGCTATTGAAATGAAAGGTAACTTTGTGCTCCTCACCAAAATGCGGAAGTCTCATAGAATCGGCCTTCAAAAGCTCTCGAAAAGTGCGGTTCAAAGAATTATCAGCCCCGACCAGATTGGTTCCACAATAGCAATGAAGATGAGATACGATACCGCGGCGAGCAATAAATCTTGACAAGGCAGCTAAAAAGGCAGCCGTGGTCATTTCAGTGACAGCTTCTACGTGCATAGCCTTTGTAGCAAAGCACACAAACACCACAAAGTAACACTTTGTTCTTTTAGCTTGGCGTAAAGTAGAAGAGCGAATTATAAAGGGTCCAGCAAAATCGCATCCAGAGCGTGAAAAAGGTGGAGAGGGGATAACTCGGCCTTCAGGGAGGTCACCCATAAAGGGAGGCTTATTTCGAGGCTCGACTCTAAAGCATGTAACACATTTGGAGAGTGCAGAACGCAAGGATTGACGAAAGGAAATTATCCAAAAGGAGGAAGCAATAAGTGATTGCAACAGATGGGGGCACGAGCGTGAAAATATTTCAGGTGATAATAATTAATAATTAATGTTACAATGTGATGCCTCCTGGGTAACAAAATGGAATTCCTGGCACTAAGGGACAAAGTGGAATTAGCGAAACGACCACCTACCCAAATCAATCCTTCATTATCAATAAAAGGGCTGAGCACAGCATATTGCTTGGGAATATTTTTTCCAGAATAAAGCAAATCAAAAATATTAGGAAAGGATTCCTTTTGAACAATTTTGCAAATTTGGTTACGAGCAAAGGTAATTTCAGAAATATTCAAGGTTCGAGACAAATCTCTTTTCGATATAGGCTTTCTTAAGTTATGAGTGAAACGCAATATCCATGCCACCACTCTGGACAGAAGGATCCAGGATGAAAATTTGTTGTAAAAAGGTGTAGGAACAGAGGTAACGGCCAAGCTTTCGAGTTCCACTGCCTTTAACTCTTGGCTAAAATCTGACTCCGAACACTTAGGGTCAGAACACTTAACAGGCCAAACTATACGGGGACCAGAAAGCCACTCGGGCCCATTAAACCAAAGTTTATGACTCAATAACTCTAAAGGTAGAGCACTGCGGGAAGCCACATCGGCAGGATTAGACTAGGAGCGAACATAAAACCAGGAATTCATAAGGGTAAGATCCTGAATATGAGCCACACGATTTGCCACAAAAGTTTTAAATATATGAGGAGAGCTACGAAGCCAGGCCAATACGACTGTAGCGTCTGAAAAGCAAAGTCTTTCTGAAATGATGATTTCTTTAGAGAGTAAATTAAAGACATAAGCAAAATTTTGAGCAAGCAAATATGCTGCGCAAAGCTCTAGTTTAGGCAAAGTCAAAACTTTCATGGGAGCAACACGAGTTTTGGAAAATACAATGGAGACATGATGGCTGCCATCACCCAATTCAGTACACAAATAAATGACTGAGGCATAAGCTTTCTCTGAACTGTCAGAAAACCCAACCAAGCGATGAATACCCTTAGAGGGAAAGAGAGGACGATTAATTTCTATAGGCGGCATCAGTGAAACCTGATCAAGAAAACTTTTCCACCCATTGCACATGGAAAGAAGTAAGGGTTCGTCCCAAGAGAGCTGGGTAAGCCAAATATCTCGCATAAAAATTTTTGCCCAAAGAACAATTGGGGAAATCCACCCACAGGGATCATAAATCTGAGAGAGCTGGGAGGGAACTGATCTTTTAGTGCATGAATTATTTGATGAAGTATCCAATTTAAATTCGAGAAGAAATTTATCCAGTTGGGGATCCCATGAGACACCCAGAATTCCAACCAATGAGGCCAAAGAAGTGGAGAACTTTTGATTCTCAGGCAAATCAGCAAGTAACGAGGGGTGATTACTAGTCCACTTACGCAACTCAAAACCGGCAATGAGGAGTTTTTTAAGCTCCGCCATGTGCGTCTGAGCTTCTTCTAAAGTGTAATCACCATTTAGATGATCGTCGATGTAGGTTCTCTCCTTCAGTGCAGAAGCAGCACGAGGATACCTCCAACCTTCATCTAAAGCCAACTGCTGAAGGGTTCGAATGGCCTGAAAGGCTGAAGGGCCGACACCAAAAGTAACTGTGGTGAGATGGTATAAACGAAGAGACTCCAAAGGGTTCTCACGCCAATAAACCAAATGAAAATGGCGATGAGGTGGATACAAGCTTATTTGACGATACATTTGGCGAATATCGCAAGAGAAAACATAAGGAAAAATCCGAAAACTAACAAGCAAATCAGGAATAGAATTCTGCAACTTAGGTCCAGGAAGCAGGACATCATTTAGTGACAAACCATTTGAGGTGGGCTGACTGGCATTAAAAACCACCCGAATACTCTCAGTATCTCCGTGGCGCTTGAAGATTCCATGATGTGGCAATACATAATGTGGACCTTTTAAGACATCTGGATTATCAACAGGCACTAAATGGCCCGCACGTAAATACTCATCGATGCATTCTCGGTAATTCATGAAATACTCAGGATTTTTGGAAAACCGTTTCTCCAGCGAAACAAAACATTTGCGAGCAGTACCGGCTGAATCCCATAGGGGCAATGCAGTAGGGCAAAAAGGTAAGTGCACCATATAACGACCTTCGGAATCTCTCGTCGTGGTTTCGGAATAAATTTGCTCACAGAGAAGGTCATCTTTTCTAGGAGGGAGAAGAGGCGGTTGATCAATTTCAGAAAATTTTTTGATGAGATTGGAGACCTGTTTGTTATCAGAAACATGGCAAGTGATAAGACCCGTCACCTCCCCAGGAGTGGAAGCAAGTGCAGGAGCTGAACCCATAAGAACATACCCTAAACAAGTCTTGTAAAGAAATGGCATACCCTCCCCAAGAGACGCAACTCTGGTTTCTAAAATAAAAGCAGATACGTCGGCGCCAAGCAACACATCTACCCTGGACGGGACATCAAATTCAATATCGGCTAAGGGATACTGGGCTACTGACTCCTTAACTGAAGGTGCGATAGGAGAACTAGGTAAATAATTTGTAATTTTATGGAGAACCATAAATAAATGTTCATCCTTAATAGTATTTCCATCAGTATCACCAACGCCTAGCTTGGCATATCCAAGAGGTTTCACAGGAACAACAGAAACACCATTTAATTGGTCACAAGGTTGAGGGGTAAAAACATTAAGAAGCTTAGCACATCTCTCAGTAATAAAACTAGCCTGACTCGCTGGGTCCAGCAGGCCACGCACAATAATGCAATTATGAGGTGAAGAAAAAATCCTAACTTTAACTGTTACGAGTAAAACAGTTGAAGTGAACTGTTCACAAGCAAGCGAAACATTTGGTTTGGAAGACAAACCTTGAGACTTATAAGAAAGAGAAACAGGACTCATAGGCATGGCAAGCGAGGTATCAAGAGGAGGTACTCCAACAGAATCGGAAGCATGAAGAGTGGAATGCCCATCAGGCTTAAAACTTGGAGATGCTTTATGGGCATTAGATGAAGAATTAGAATTGGGTTCATCAAAATGTAAAAGAGAATGGTGACGTTTATGGCACTTGGCACAAGTGTTTACAGAATTACACTTATGATTAAAATGTTTGGACAAGCAATTAAAACAAAGCTTAAGTGATTTTACCTTCTCATGGCGCTGCTTAACATTTAGGCTTGAGAAAAGAGGGCAAGCATATTTTTTGTGATCACCTTTGCAAAATATACACACAAGCTTAGTGTCCGCCAAAGCAGTATGAAAGGAAGACATATTCCTTTTTGGGACCAAGCTAACAGTAGCAGGTTTAGAGAGCTCTGAATTTTTATAAACATTTAATTGATCTTTTATGAAGTTAATTAATTTATCCAGTTTAGGAAAGGTTCCACCCAAATTTTGCTCAAATCTCAAGCGAAGAGTTTTATCTAATTTCCGAAGAAGTAATCTAACTAGCAACTCAGCATTCCCCGACTCTATATCTACTTGATAGCACTTAAAGTTTGAACACTAGTAAGATAAGTATCAAGAAAACCCTGGAGGGAAGCTACATTGGCAGCAATGGAAGAAATATCCAATATCCTGTCCAAGCACTCATTAATTGAAGCCCTTTTATTTTGATATTTAGAGATTAAAAGATTTAAGGCAGCATCGTACCCTTCAGAAGTAATAGGATATGCCCTAATCAACCTTAGAGGTTCCCCTTCAAGCAGAGATATCAAAAAATGAAACTTAGAAACCACAGATAAGCTTATATTCTGATGAATTAAAGTTTGAAATTTGGAATTGAATAGATCAAAATCACCCTTGCCATTAAAATTGTCAATTTGAATTTTCGGAAGAGAATGTAATAAAGAATTACCTGCTGCACTATTGAGCTGGGAATCCTGACTGATATTACCACAGTTGTCATTTAAAGGAGTCAAATGAGAGATAATCAAGCTTAATTCTAAGCACTGAGAAGTGAAGTCCATGAATTCAGACTGGAGTTCACCAATAACACTTTTATCCTCAGCACTATCCAAGGCAGATTGAAAAAAGGATTTTGCTTCAGCTTCAAGCAAATTAAGTCGTTCTTTAATAACTGATAAGGCGGTAGCCGATACACCAGGTTTGGCTTTTTCTTTTAATAAGTTAAGGAAACCCTTAAGAGAGCTAATATGACTTTGAACGTGAATATCCATAACTGGGAAATTATAAAATGCCAAAAGATAACAGTTTCAGGAGAAAACAACGAGAAAAGCGAAAAATTTCCAGCGAGCAAGCACAGGTTATACCTCCAAGGAGATACGAGAAAAAAAAGAAGAAAATACAAAAGGAGTAAATAATATTAAACGAGTTAATATAGGCGAAGAAATTAATAAAAGAAAGAAATTTAAGCAAAAGAACACAAGAAATGCGCAATAGGCAAAGTATGCTGGAGCAGGAAAGAACCGGCAAGTGTGTGCAAGTTCCGACCCGCTAACCCGAGAAACGCAATTTATTATTATGGAAACCAAAATAATTGGCACAAAACAAAAATAAGAGCAAATAAAAGCTTTGAGCACCAACAAATGACCCCTTCTTCCACCCACAAAATGAGAAATGTAAAAAACAAGAATGAAGCAGCGAGCGATAAGAGAAAACGATACTTTTAGCAATCTTTTCGACCAAAAACGGGAATTTAATTTATGTTCGGCCGGAGGACCATGTAATGAATTGAGAATATAGGACTGTATTTTGAAACTGGGGACTGGTTCATGAGGGAGAGCCGTAATGGGACGAAAATAATTAAAGTTTGGCTTACCTTGGTGGCGAGAACTGTGCGCATGAAGAGGAAAACTTACCGGCTGACTGCAAGGTGAAATGAGAGATAATTGTGAACAGGATAGGAAAAGGAAATGAAAAAATTTGCTGAGCCGAAGTTCCTGCATGTGTTCAAGTCGGTAGCGGAAGAAGAAGTAAGGATTCGTGAATCCTGCCACCAGGAGCGCCTCCATCGAAGGAATAGCAAAAAACCAGGAAATTTGAAAGGTCAAAAGACTGCGAATATTCAACAGAATAATATGAAACATGTTTTAGGTATTTATTTTTTACCTATGATTCATTTGTTTGTAGGAGATAAATTTTGAAACTAAATAGTTTTATCCTGCTGAACATCTATTCCCTTATGTTCTTTATTTTTTCTGCTTACCCATATGATTTTAGACGATTTAAATTAATTTAATATTTGTGATCATCCAAAATAAATGAAGTTGAGAAAAAACAGGGGTTGAAAACGTGACTTTTTAATTGAAACCATTACATTTTTGACAAGTAGGATGTCGTCAAATTTTATATCTGTGCAACTCCAACTGAGCTAGAGCTTATCAAACTCCCTACGCTTAAAATATAGGTTTCAAACATCGCTTTTTTCATTCAACCCAATATAGCTGCTAAAAAGTAGGTCCTAGCGACAAATGTTGTATAATAAAGAATATTCTCCATTAAATTCTTTAAAAGTAAGATGTCAAATTTTCTTTCCGAGTAACACCAACAGCGCTAGAGCGTGTCAAATTTGCATTCCCCAAAAACGTATATTTTTGACTAACTAGGTCACATGTAAAACATGTTCCATGTTAAAACAAATAAAATAAAGTCAAAGTAAATTAATGAATATATAACAGAGGGTGACGTTGATAATCAAATAGATATTGATTTTGATATAGTTTACATTTTGACAAATTCACAAATGATTTTGACTCTGAATAAAGATAAGTATTATTTATTTAAATCAATATTCCTATTAGTACAATTTACTACTTTGCTATTAATACATTGCATATTGAATATATAGAAACTTGTCAGAGGTACAAAAAAAAAGATATGTTAATAATTGCAGAAATAAAGAACTTATTTGCCTTTAACGTTACCAACTCATGTTTTGTTTTGGGACGCGTGAGGGAAATTGAATTTGACGTTTTGAATTCAATTTTAACCGTGAAAACGAATCAATAGCCACGGAAAAAATACATTTGTTACATTTGGGTTCCGATAAATTTCGTATTAAGGCTAAATGGACCCTCTTCAGTCAAGCGTTGGAAACAGTAGAATTTATTTCTGAAATTTCTCTGGAACGGAATGTCCGATTTTCCGAAATTCGATTTTAAATCTTAAAGCTGATTGAATTTACTTTAAGATTCTTTATATCAAACTTTGATTAAATTCCGTGAAATACCAACGCTAGCCTACTGAACATATCAGAAATGTCATGTTTTTCCAAAACATACACATTTAGCGTGCTAGTATGGAAATTAAACGGAATTTAATCACAATTTCATATACAGGACCTGATAGATAATTTATGTAGCTTTGAGATGGATAAAAGAAATTTACGATCGGACACATTGTCTATGAGTTATATAGAAAATGAACCAAAAAAAAAATGTGGGTTTTATAAACTTTCGTAGTTTGTTGCGTGCTGGCATGGGTATTACACGAAATTTAATTAAAATTTGATATATGAGATCTGATAGTAAATGTACTCAGCTTCGCGATGAAAAAACGAAATTCCGGATCGGACAAATATTCTTGGAGTTGTAATGAAAAATGTTCCGAAAAAATAAGGATTTCACAATAGTATGGGGTTCTCAGCGTGGTGGCATAGATGTTTCACGGGACTTGATAAAAACTTCATACATAGGGTCTGGCAGTAAATTTAACCAGGTTTCAGAAGAAAAAAATTAATTTTAGATCGAACAAATAGTTTTGGAGTTATAACAACCAAAAGAGTACTGAAAAACGTGTGTTCCAGGAAAAGTGCGACTTACCGCAAGTTAGCCAATTTTTCGTCCTCCACAGTTCTAAAAATATTGATTGGAGTAAAAAAATGAATATAACTTAATTTATTGCAAATTTACTTAGCTTTAATATTGTATAGAACACAAAATGTGCTTAAAGTAACGGTTCCCTAGTTATTGTATCTTACTGCTAAAAACATACAATTTTCTACACATTCCCCCTTCCGCTGTCCAAACCTGATACTAGTTCGAGGAAATTTTTTACCACATTTAGATCTAAGGTTGGTGAACAATTTCCAGTAGTCAGGCCGTTTTATTTTTGGTTCTATTTCGAGGTTCGAATGCTAATTGACCTGTACTATAATAAACATATTAGCTTTAACAACAAATATTTTATTTTTAGCAATGTCCATTTAATTAATAATAACAAACTATTCATTTGTACCAAATAAAGATTTCAATTTTAACAATAAACACACAATTTTTAACAATAAAAACTTTTTTTTTTAAATTGTCCATATTCCCCCCACTTTATCTCCTTAAGCATTGGTCCTAGCAAAAAAAATGTATAGAATCTTTTTTTAAAAAAAATTTATGTTAATTAATTTAGTACATAAACACATTATCGCTAATGGCAAGATCCTTCGAGTTATTAACAAAAAACTGAAAAAAAAAATAAACGGCCTTTAGGGCCCCCCACCCTTAGCTCCACCCCCACCCCCAGTACTTTTAGTATGTTGTTAAGGACAACTCCCCCTACAACTGTGCCAAAATTGGCTTCTACGCGAATTAATTCCTCAAAATTTCCTTTGTTGCCAGGATTACTAGGGTTTCACAACAGTACGAGGTTTTTAGCGTGCTGGCTTGGGCATAATATAGAGTTACTTTACATGACTTATATTATTATTATTGGCATAGCACTACCCCCAGATAGTAGAGGCTTAGCTTCCTCTAGCATTGATCGCCAGTCCTCACGGTCAAGTGCTGCAGCCTTCCAGTTTCTGCCACCAAGTAGAGTTAATGTGTCAGCAGCAATACCATCTTTCCGTCATAGTTTAGGTCTTCAGATCCACCTCATACCATAGATTTGTTCAGTCAAAGCCTTCGCGGGTATAATAGATATTAAACTGTCCCTTTTTATACTGCCCTGTCCAGTCCACCTCATCTCTTGGATTGTGCCAATGAATAACTGTTCAGTGTATTAAGGAGAGTTTGTAGTGCTCCTGGTCGGTATAGAGATAAAACATTCCAATAGGCTAGAGAAGTCCTTATGACAAGCATTAGGTCTATTCCTAGGTGTCTGTCCGGTTAATCTTGGTTGAGCTTTCTGGATAATATTTTTTAAAGGGAGAGGGTTAGCAGACTTCTGCCCTCGGCTCAGGTGGAGAGGCTGCCTCCTCTAAGCATCCTGACTTACTCCCCAATCCAGGGTGGCTTCCTAGGGAAGGTAGACCTAGAGTGTGGTACTGTAGGTGATCTTGTGTACTGATGAGTGTGTGCAGTTTACTGAACTCAGGAGGCCGGGGGGTTCGTTAGGCCCCAATAATTGCACACATCAATCATCTTTTGTGGGAATGACTTTATATATATTTCATATTTGAGGTCTGATAGAAAATTTATCCTGCTATCAGTTGAAAAAAATAAATTTGGGATCGGACAAATAGTAATGGAATTATTGAAGAAAGAGTACCGACAACTAGTTTTCTCGAATAAGTGCGACTTCGAACAAGTTAGCCAATCTCTATTGGCCAAACCGTTCTAAAACTATTAATCTGAGCAAATAAATGAATAGAACAAATGTTTTCCAAATTTGAATTTGTTTAATAATGGCAGAGACATTTCCATTCAGAACAGTGAATAGATTACACCCATGCGTTCCAAAGAAGGGGTGAAACATCTCTGTGTTTTGTCCTACCCGGCTCTTGGACTACGAGTAAATATAGTTGTGATGTTAATATGACATAATTTCCGATCAAGAAACATTCGTCAAATTTTAAATGTACTATGCAGAGTGGAGTGGCCTGAACAAGGTTATCCACGCTTTCTTATGCTTTTGTGGTTAGAATATAAAATCCAACGAGATGAAAGCAATGAAATTATAATTGCCAAATCAAAAGGCGGCGATCCCTTGCTTTTTAATATTGTGCACTAAAATATGATAAATGGGCCTTTAGTTGCGGGCATTGATAATGCAGTCCATTATCTGCAAGAGTTTCTGAATAGTCTCTGTCCGTCTGGATTACCAAAACATAATTAAAATTAATGATAGGATATCTAAATACGCTTTTCCTAATCTTTAAATAGCTAATCGGTGCAATTTTAACCAGGTTAAAAATCACTGCTTTCATTTTTTCCTTGTAGATAGGAGTAGAGCAGGGAGTAATGGCGCACGAGTATGCAAAATTTATGGACGCGGTTTCTCTTCTGTGAGTCGTTCATTCTGATCAAAATGGCTGATAACCGTTGGTTGCCAACCAAAATGAAGCTAAATGATCGAGTTTGATGTCGTTTTCTGTGTATTTTTGGTCACAGAATCAAATGGTTCCATTGTTATATCTATTCTACTCACCCTTGTCCAATAACCTACATAAAAAATACAGAGAGTCACATAGGCATGAAAAAAAATTACCAAACCAATATAGCTCCTAAACGGTAGGTCTTATCGACAAATGTTATATACCAACAAATATTCTCCATCAAATCTTTAATCAGGAAACTGCAGGCAAATTTTCGATCCGAGCAACACTAGCTGAGCTAGAGCATGTCAAAGCAGGCATAACGCCCTAGCTTTCTCCCAAAACCAGACACTTATGACCAAATAGGCTACGGGTAGAGCATGTTCCATGTTAAAAAAAGGAAGTGTGGCTGCGTCATGGACATGGCTGTGTGTTGTACCTGAATACATTTATGTAATGGTTATATTTTTAAATAAAATATTTTCATTTATGCATTTAAGATAAAAGCAAGGAAATAAATAATTATTGTGTTACTTAATTAATTAAAGGTCTGTGATACGAAATGTACGACACAAATGGCATACAAGATACATCGAGATTTCTGGTAAACGTTAAATCAATACAGGTATTTACCTAACATTGTTGGAGAGGTTTCAATTAAAGACAAATTGTACTCGCTGAGCATGAAGTTTGGCAATGAGCGGTTTTGTGAGACATCAACATTAAAGTCTCCAACTATCATAACTGGTGTAGTAAGATCAGGCTCGTAATTGGGTATCATTTTAGCGATAATTTTGGAATATTTTAACAACGATTGTAACACAAATAGTTTAATTTCTGCTAACGCTTTGCCCGGAGGGATATTAACACACCCGAGTACGAATTTGAAGATGCCATTGGCCTTAACGTTCACGAGACAGACATCACCAGGTTTTTGCATCTTTCATTTCCAAATAAATTTCTGAAATCTCAATGTCTACTCTATTACAATTAGTAAAGCTATTGATGTTACGATATATGGCGACTACACCGGCTTTACGACTTAATGATTCTGCTACCGATGATGTAGTTGCAATTTCTCTGTTCTTAGTGGTATTACAATATGAACTCAGACCAAAGCTCAAAGCTAAGCACATTCACTGGCATGGAATTTTCCATCGAAGTTTTGCTGGTTGCCAAATAATCAGATCGGTTGATGATTGTTTCGGTAGAGATATCTTCTGTTTGACTGATCAAGCTTTGTGCATTAATGGCGGTAATAAGTATAAAACAATGCTGATGAGTAACTTTTACGTTCCTGGCACTGCTTGACTCGGCCATATGGTGTTTTATTATAGGATCTCTGCATTTGGTTTTGGCTTTTCGACGCTTATAGGCCGACTTTATTTATTTTTTTTATTTTAACACCTTATTATATTTACTGTCACTACTTTAAACTAATGTTTTATATAAAATCGATAGATTTTGACGACATCTGACGATTAAAACTGAAACGAACGTCGTAGCTTCTACGAGTCAAAAGTTATACTAATTGGAAATCTCAAAATTGCGGCGCTTCTCCCTCCACCGCGCGCGATGCGTCACTGATCTCGCATATCGTAATGAATATTTGATCCTTTAGCTATCCAGTGGTATAATTAAATTTTGGATGTAGAGGATAGATTCGAAACTACAACGCCAAACTGTATCCCCCGATTTTGTTATTAGGTTTATTGAATTTCTTCCATATGGTAGCAAATTTAAAGACGTATTCACGTCAAAAAGAATTTTGTAAATTAGTTGTATTATGTAAATTCGGGATGAATAGTCAATAATGTTTAAGAGCAGATGTTTACTTTAGGTTCCCAGAATCAGGATTAGACGAGGGAGTAACAGTGCATGAGCATGCAAATTTTTCGGACGCGGTTTCTCTTCTGAAAACTTGTATTAAAAATTTAAAGGAAAATATTTGTTGGTATATAACAGTTGTCGCTAGGACATATCGTTTGGGAGCTATATTGTTTGGTAATTGTTTTCACGTTTATGTGATTCTGTATTTTTTATGCAGTTTATTGGACAAGGGTCAGTAGAATAGATATGGCGATGGCACCATTCGATTCTGTGACCAAAAATACATTAAAAAAACTACATCAAACTCGACCATTTAGCCATTTATTTTTTTTTTTTTTTTTTAATTTTCAATATTTTTTTTTTTTTTTTTTTTTTTTTTTTTTCATTTTGATATACTGCCCCGCGATCCCGGTTGGCAACCACCAGTTTTCTGTAATTTTGATCATAATGAACGACTTTCAGAATAGGGTTGGGCGATAGTCGATAGTTAGCACTATCGATAGGCCGATACTATCGGTTGAGAACTATCGATAGTTTTTCGATAGTTTCTTCTTTTTTTTTCCAAAGCTATTCAATAAAGAATTTCAACTAATTTAATTAAATTCAATTATCTACTTCCTATTTGAAATTTGCAGAATTATAAATTATAAGATTATATCATAAAGATGAGAGAGAAAAAATAATTTATATGAATTTTGAAAAATGTATTTACAATTTACATGGTTACAATGATAATGAACAAATCAAATCTTCAGAAAAGAAAAATAACGAAATAGTTAATTTCAAGAGTCAAGTGTGCTCCTTGATCCACATATTTCCCGATAGAAAAACTAGCATTTCTGCTTTCCTTTGGCTTAATATTTCAGAGAACACTTGAGCTCAAGGAATTCCGAGAGTTTCAACTTGAAATTAGTAAAAAAGATCTATCGATAGTGACCATCGATAGGCATGCCCTATTGATATATTGATAGCAACTATCGACTATCGCCCAACCCTATTTCAGAAGAGAAACTGCGTCTGAAAATTTTGCACCCTCATGCGCCAACTTGGACTGCTGGTGGAACAATAATTATCCACATGGTACGCTTCTAATTTGCCATTCCGCTCCCAGTATTATCTTTTATTATTTTTTTATTTTATTTCCTTTTCAATTTCCTTTTCATAACTACAACATTGTTTTTATTTTTTTCCCGTAACATAAATAAAAAATATAAATAAATAAATAAAAAATAATCCGGTATATCGTGATTTTTACATTCTATGATAATCGGCTGTTATGTTGGGTTAATGAAATGAAAATAAATTTTGTTCTCGGGCTATTGCCCCTTAAGAATAATTATAATGGCGGTCTAGCAGCCGGACAATATTAATGACAAAATTTTTAGCTATTTAAGGATATTAAAATTTAAATTATTATAGAAGAAATAGTATTATTTCTTCATTACAAATGACAAGAAAAAAAGATCTTAAGGTAAAAAATTTAAATAAGGTGGTAATCAAATAAAAATAAAAAATACAGTAAACAGGGTTAAAATACATCTTTTCTGCATAAAATAAAAATAATAAATGTAACCTGGGATAATAATATAAGTAATGACAAAAATAAAACCAAAAACAAAATTACATTGAAGTTATTTACAGAATATTATAATCTCATTGTTGAATATATTCTTCTTCTCTTTGATTATTTGACTGAATACCTAATAAGTAGAGGAAGAGTCGGGATTCAAAGCTAATGAGACTGGAGGAGTGGCGTAAGTTGGATGGGAGCGAGTTCCAGAAATCAGGGGCTCTGTAGTCCAGTCAAATGGTTTTAAAATAGGGCTTGAAGTGGAAAGTTTATGGCTAATTGTTTTTTTTATGGCATACTTTATATTTATATGTTGTGGCGCTGAACAGGAATCTAAAGTTGTCCAACAAAATTTCCATCGGCAAATATGAGAAAAATATAAAAAATTGTTTAAATTATTTTGCTTGTAACTTGCAAAGTAATCATTTAAAGCAAAATACCCTGCTGTATTAAAATAAAGAGGAAAAAATTACCTACAATTTATGTCCTTATATTTTTTTGTCAAAAGTAAGGTATTCAAGTATTTTAGCATGACAACTATGTAACAAACTATTAAAGAATTATTTTTAAAAATACTATTTGTCTGTATTATACGAAGTAAGTATTTTAAATTCAGTGATTATATCTGCTGCGGTCTCAACAAATCGAAGTTATTCTTCTCGTTCTGATGAGCGTTTCTCGTTGTACTACACACCTGTCAAAATATTATGACCATTGTTTTTGAAACAAATTATGGTTTTCTGCTTAATATTGGGTTGTCACACATGAGATGACCGTTTTTAGAACCAGGAAGGAAATAAAAATTTGAGATGAAATCTAACATATTTTTTATTCAAAGTATTTACCATCATTTTCGATACATTCTGCCAACGGCTTGCCAAGTTTTCTATCCCAGATTTGATAAACGTTAAGTTACGTGATGAAAGGAATTCAGAAAATGCATTTTTAATGTCTAAATCATTGGTAAGCAATTTTCTTCGCAAAAAGTTGTCCAAACTCCGAAAATAGTGGTGGTAGTCTGTAGGGGATAGATCAGGGGAATATGGGGAGTGTGGTAAGACTTCATAGCCCAACCCTTTTAATTTATTCACTGTCTGTATTGAAACATGAGGTCGGGCGTTATCATGAAAAACGATAGGTCCTTTCCTGTTTACCAGTACCGGCTGTTGCTTGATCAAATTTTGATGCATTTGGTCAATTTCTTGGTAGTATGATGTTGAATCAATTGTTTTTCCCGTCCACGGGGCAGATTTTCTAATGTCGTATCTCCTGAGGAAAATTTTGTGAACCAACGATGGATGGTTCTTTCATTAGCACTTCTTTCACCAAACGCATGATTGATATTTCTTGCTGCCTCGGCAGGGTCATTCCAAGTCAAATCAACCAATGGTTTGTACCTTGACATCTCCGATTTCTATGATTTTTGGTATAGCAGCTGTACTTACCAAGACTAGTAAAAATGTAAATTATTATATTTTTCTGACTTTTGGTTTTTGAGTTGTAAGGTTTTAAATATTTAAAAAAAACTACTGTTTTTGGTCCTCATTTAGTATTTTCAAAATTACGCCATTAAAAAATTATTGCTCCCAGAGAGCTCAAATTTGCGGCATTCATTTCTATTTGAAATGCCCTTTATTATGATATGTCACTTGATATATTTTCGGTACATTTTGAATTTTTTTCAAAACATCCAAAAACGGTCTTCGTAATTCCCAAAATACGTACCCTTCGATTTTTTCGAAAAAAATATATATTTGATTTATACTATTACTGACTACATGTGGACACAATTTTAGGATGGGACGGAAATGGTTTCTTTAAAAAAAAAAAAAAATTGTCTTTTTACTAATGAACAGTTAGTCCAGTCAATGAAGGATTAGAGAATGCGTTTACTCTAATCCTAGGTTTTTCTTTGGAAACTTGTTCACGGTAGTTAGAAAGTGAACATACTATAAATCCTGGAGTTTTCGGGTCTGGGAACAAGAAGGGAGGGGGCGTGGGAGGTCTCTTTTTTTTGGTTTTGGGTTCATATCTCGAAAACGGTGCATCGTATGCAAAACATGATACTAAATGAATGTTAACTAAATTCTCTACAACATTTATTATGTACACATTTTTCAAATATTATACCGTTTCCGAGATATACACTTGGCAAAGGACTTATAATATGTTTATTTTACCAAGAAAAGTTAAAATTTATGTAACTTTTGACAAGTTGAAGATAAATTAGCATATATATGTGTATTTTGAAGGAAATTTGATGTTGTACAATATTATTTATAAAGACTTTTGTCGTAGGATGGACGTTTTAAAAGATATAGATGGATGTTTAACAGAAAACGTGAGGTGATCACATTTGCCAAGCGTATATCTCGGGAACGGTTCAGAATATGAAAAATGTGTACAGAATAATGGCTGTAGAGAATATAGTTAACTTTAATTTAGTAAATAGTCATGTTTTGAGATATGAGCCCAAAACCAAAAAAAGAGACCTTCCTAATTATAATCAGGATAATGAGGAAGGAGCTCATAATGTTTAATTTCTAACTACCGTGAACAAGTTTCCAAAGAAAAACCTTGGATTACTGAAAACGCATTCTATAATCCTTCATTGACTAGACTACCTGTCCATTAAGAAAAAATACAAAATATTTTTTTTATAAAGACCCCATTTCCGTCCTATCCTAAAATTGTGTCCACATGTCGTCAGTCAGTAATAGTATAAATCACATCTTTTTTTATCGAAAAAATCGAAGGGTACCTATTTTGGGAATTACGATAACCGTTTTTGGATGTTTAGAAAAAATTCAAAATGAACCGAAAATATATCAACTGACATATCATCATAAATTAGCATTTCAAATAGAAAAGATGCTACAAATTTGAGCTCTCTGGGAGCAATAGTTTTTTAATGGCGTAATTTTGAATATACTAAATGAGGGCCGAAAACAGTAGTTTTTTTTTAATTTTTAGAAGCTTATAACTAGAGACCGGATTTCTGTGTTATTGCACATTTAGTTCGCGTTGATTTAGCGCTCTCTAACCCAAGCAGTTATCTTATTTATAACCTAAGGATTCTTATTCTTAAATTTTATTTTGCACGAAATTGCACAAATTGAACCAAATTCATCTAATTTTATTCCCTTAACCATTTATTTTTTGATAATTTTACTTACGTTTATTAGGCAACATTTATAACAATTATTTATATTATATAGGTTAATTAGTTTTAAATTAAAAGTAAAAAGTCGCTTAAAACAAATGTATTTTTGACCTACTCCTTTTAAATGATCGTATTGAATTAGGAGCTTTGAGGATTTAAGCAAACATTGAGGATTGACGTACTTCCTAGAACTAAGACGTTTCCTCAGAACATTTTATTCCCCGCTTCCCATTTCATTACTCACTTCTGATTTAGCACAAAGCGCTAGTTGTTGACACGATTTTAAACTATCAATGCCAAATTTTTAAACTTTGAAAATGCCAAAAACGTCCCCGAGTGTTTCTACAAAATTGAAACAATGGACCAATGAATATCCAGAGCTGATATTAGTTTGAAACTCTCGAAGAAAGCTTAAAACGAATTGAAAATGCAAAGGGAAAATGTTTATTTTCAAAATTGGAGTAAATCATTGAGAAAAACTACGGCTACATTCGTTAAAAAAAATTAAATTATTGTATCAACAGAAAGGAAATAGAAGCTGATCATCTGGATCAATCCACAATCGCATGCTACAAAAATTGTCCTGTTACGTCCAAAGATGTAGAACGTTCCTTTTCTTTGCTAAAGAAAATTTTATTAATTGACAGGGGCATAATTTTACTGAGAAATATTTTGAAATTTATAATTTTAATTAACAATTTTTTTCATCTTTTTTTCCCAAATTTTAAAGTATTTCAGATTGAATTAACACTAAAACGAAACGTTTGTCGAAATGTCCTTAAGTTTATTCAAGGCTCTCTAAGTTTTGCGTATTTGTGTAAATAAATGGATTGCTCCATGTATTAAGCTTTTAAATTCACGTTTTGAGTTTTTTACTGCACGATTTTGCATATTTTGAGTTTTTTACTGCACGATTTTGCATGTTTTGAGGTTTTTACTGCACATTTTTTGATTTTTTATTGCAGAAAAATCCGGTCTCTACTTATAACTCAAAAACCAAAAGTCAGAAAAATGTAATATTGCACATTTTTACTAATCTTGGTAAGTACAGCTGGTATACTAATAATAATCATTTTTAGAAAGAAAAAAAAAACCGACTTCAAGATTAAACCTACATATACAGAACTAAAAAGTAAAAAATAATATTTTAGTTGCTTCGAAATAAAGAGAATTAAATGACAATCAACGAAATTATCGATACTTATATACCTATTCATAATTAATGATTAGTTATTTTTGGAGCCGGTGCCAACAAAAACAAACAGAATCCGAAAAAAAAAAAAAAAAAAAAAAAAATAGGTAATTGTAAAGATTCCTCACTATTTCATCACCGCCACACGCTGTCTCCTGCCATTCAAAAGTTTGTTGCAAATGCTGGATTGAAGTGCCCTCCTTACTTCAGGCACAAGTATTGTATATACCAACCGCTACTGGCTTTTTGTCAATATTAAAATTAATAACAAACTATTAACAATTGGAAACATTTACTTGCCCCCTATATGTGATATGGATACAATACTGGAAGAACTATGTAACACTATTACGGAAATATTACTCAACTATCCGAACACTTACTTATTTGTTAATGGTGACTTTAATAGTCATGTAGGTGACCTGAATTGCTTGGAGGAAGAAATGTTGCACAGTTCAAATCTATACGCTACAAGAATGACCAACCATAAACATGTTAACAGACGAGGAAAACAATTGGTGGAGGCGATGGAATCATTAGGTCTCATACTATGCAACGGCAGGACCCTTTCAGACAGACCCGGAAAGTTCACATTTATTTCTAAAGTTGGAAAAAGCGCTATTGATCTAGTGTGGATCAACGATATGGCACTAGAGATATTAGATGATATGGAAGTTATAGCCATGTCTGATTTTCTGGACCATTTAGCTTGTGTCACTTCCGTGAAACCACACGTATGCTTACCAAATCCTCGACCGTTTAATTATATTGGTATGGAACCCATAGAACACGTAAAATGGGAAGAGAACAAAAGTATATTATTCAGAACAAATTTAGCTTGCAGTTAGGAAATTTACTTAAATTCGTATGATGTAAACCAGCTCTATAAGAATTTCGTTGAATGCTTATATGAAAGTATGTCTTCTGCCGGCATACTTGTGATAAAAAAACCACTGAAGAAGATAAAGTCTCAGCCCAGTCAACCCTGGTTTGATTTAGAATGCAACAACCTGAAAAGGGAAGTTAGGAGAAAATATAGAGTATTAATTAAATCCAATTTTCTACCGCAAGCGTTACAAGAATACATCCAAACAAGGGATTCCTACAGAAAATTAATTAATGACAAGAAAAATGAATTTAGATTTCAAATTATAACAAATCTGCGGGATACAAAAAATAGTAAACAGTTTTGGAAAACCGTCAATTCCCTGAAACCATACAAACTCAATGAAAATGCAGTAACCATAGAAGAATGGAGTGAATTCTACAGGGCACATTACGGTCAGAAGATCATTCAGAGCTTAGAATTCATCCCCTCCACCAATTCAAGTCTAGAAGCTAATATAACACTAGAGGAACTGCAGTTTTGTATCAATATTTCCAAAAACAACAAATCTCCCGGACCTGACCTTATAATATATGAAAACTTTAAGAATCTCACCCCAGAGTGGGAACACTATATTTTGAATTTATTTAATGTTGTTATTGATCAAGAAAAATTACCTACCCAATGGTCTAAATCAAAACTCCACTTACTTTTTAAAAAAGGCAATAGAGGTGATGTTGATAATTACAGAGGTATATCCCTACTTAACACGATGGCTAAATTATTTACCAGCATCATTGCGAGGAGAATAATACTATGGGCGGACTCTCAGAATCTAATGCCCGAAGAGCAAGCAGGATTCAGGAAAGGAAGAGGCTGCATTGATCATATCTTCACTCTTTCGGCACTAATCGGAATAACGTTTAAAACTGAAGGAAGATATCTATATGCCACATTCATTGATCTCAAAAAAGCCTTCGATTCAATTAATCACGGACTCCTTTGGAGAAAGCTTATTACCCTAGGAATCGGAGGAAAAATTGTCAAAATTATTAAAATGCTGTACGACAATGCATCAACCCAAATTTCAGTTAATGGACAACTTTTGGATGATATTGACATCACCTTAGGACTTTTACAGGGCGAAAGTCTGAGCCCAACCTTGTTCTTGCTATTTATCTCCGACATAGTACAATTTTTCCATGACAAAGGAGCAGCAGGTGTAAGCATAGATACATTACACGAGGTGACTATGCTCCTACTAGCTGATGATATCTTATTGAGTAATAGTTGGCATGGAGCACAGAAGAACATAAAAATATTTCAGGAGTATTGCAGTAACAATTCTCTTACATTAAATGTAAATAAATCCAAAACACTTGTCTTTCATAAATCTCCAAGGCTTAAACAGCTCAAACCGTTATACTGGCATGATAAGAAATTAGAGTATACCAAAAGGTATACTTATTTGGGAGTTCCCTTTACATCATCCGGAAAATTTAAGCAAGCATGTGACCACTTTACTCAGAAGTCATTAGTTGCATCCGCAAGAGTCATAGACATACTGAAAAAAGGGAAAAGTGACTCTTGGGAAACAAAAAAAGCTTTATTTGACTCAATGGTCTCATCAATATTGCTGTACGCTTCGGAAGTATGGAGCCCCAATTATCTTGAGGCAATCGAAACGATCCAACTTAAATTTTTAAAGCGCCTATTTGGTTGGCCCAGGAATACCCCAAACTATATAGTCCGTCTTGAAACAGGAAGAGAACCATTAGGCATGAAAGTGATAAAAAAGATGACAAATCTATGGACCAAGCTCGAGTTTATGCCAGAAGAGCGACTCCCAAAACTCTGTTTTAATAGACTAAAATCACTAGACAAGGATAAGCCTGACATAGACTTTAACTGGGTGTCCCAATTTAGAGCAATAGCCGAGCTAAATGCCTTTGCAGAAGAGCTTTCTGTCTCTTTTCACCATACAAACGGACTTCTTAGATACAAAGGCGACATACTGGAAAAAGCACATACCCGATATTTTTCAACTGACATTCAAAGAACTCTAAATTCAACTAACTACCCTTTATATAGAACTCTATGCAGTTACAATACTCCCAACCCCGAAACGTACCTTACATTTAAAGTTCATATAAAGAAATTGAAATGTGTCAGCCAATTAAGAGTTGCTAATTCAGAACATATCAGAATCAATGGAAAAAACACAAGTTTTTTGTTTAAGTCACAAGAAATCTGTATATCTTGCAATCAATTTATCTACAATAGTCTACATCACATTCTCCTTCACTGCCCAGCACACAATGAACATAGACAACAATTTCTTGAACACTTCATCTTAGAATCTTCTGATAACCAAAGTACCCAAGCTATACTCAACATCGACAGTGTAGATAAATTCCATAAAGTTTACTATTACATGATGCCAGTCCAAAATGTGCTAAATCGTTTATCATAGGCCATTTTCTATTAAGTGTCTGTTTTCAGTTTTTCTTTAAAGTGATTTTTTGTTAATTTATTTTTATTGTTTCTATCATAACACCAGTTTATTCATCATTCTATTATGTTTTGAAAACCAGAATGTATTAGTATGTATAGGTATATATATATATATATATATGTATTAGTATTAATGAATTGAATTTTATTATTTTTTAAATGATATGTGCATTAATTGTAATTTATAGCCAAGCTAGGCTCTATTTGTATGGGGAAGCCCCCAAAGACAAATAAAATATCTATCTATCTATCCTTGGCTGGAACTGACTCCAAAAATAACTGATCATAAATTATGAATAGGTAATATAAGTATCGATAATTTCGTTAATTGTCATTTAGTTCTTTGTTTCGAAGCAACTAAAATATTATTTTTTACTTTTTAGTTTTATATATGTAGGTTTAATCTTGAAGTCGATTTTGTTTTTTTTCTAAAAGTTATTTTTATTTTTCACTTTTTAGTGGTGAGTGTATTTTTTTCCGTCTTTTGACCCCTATTTTCAGTTCAACTTATTGCCTGAAATAGATTTATTGAAGTGAAATTTACGAGTAATGTACTTAGTACATAGATTTTGTTCTAGATAGATTCTTTTTTAGATTGGTAGGGCATACTTCAGAGGTAGTCCCATAAAAAATATTTTGAAATCAATGCAGCACTTTTTAAGACAAAAAAACAAAACAGTTAATAAGTGATTTTATTAACTGTTATTTTGATTTTTCTTAAAAAGTGCTTCGTTGATTTCAAAATATTTTTATGGAGCCAACTCTGAAGTATGCCCTACCGATCTAAAAAAGAATCATCAAAATTGATCCAGAATTGACGGAGTAATCGCGTAATATACAAAAAAAAAAAAAAAAAAAAAAAAAAAATATATATATATATATATATATATATATATATATATATATATATATATATATATATATATATATATATATATATATATATATATATATATATATATATACACAGACGTTGAGAACCTCCTCTTTTTTGAAGTCGGTTGAAAATCATAGAAATCGGAGAGGTCAAGGTCCAAATCTTTTATAGAATTGGTTGATTTGGCATGGTTTGTACTAAAAAAATAAAAATAAAAATAAAAATAAAAAAAAATTGGAAATTGCGTACTAAAACCATTATGCCTACTTGGGAAAAAAACAAATACAGTTTGCAAATAGAACATTAACAAGTGCTTATTATAGATGGTAAATATTTTGCTAGGACTCAACAGGCAACGCTTTAATCCTCTTTAAAGAAAAATCGGACATTTCATGTGTGACAACCCAATATTAGAAACGATTACACCTTTCCCATACCTCATAAATGTGTATATTTTGGCAAAATATGACAATTATGACATATTCCTTGGGCTGGCGTGGATATTTAACATAATATTTTGGATAATTTAATATAAATTACATATATATGATCTAATAGGAAACTTAACTAGCTTTGAGAGGAAAAAATGAAATTTTGGATCGGACAAAAAGTTTCAGAGTTATAGCAAACAATGTGCCAAAAAAACGTGGATTTTGTAAAAGTACGGAATCTTTAGCCTCCTGGCATGTGTGGGTCATTCTCATAGCCTCAGCTAAAATTTAAAAAAAAAATATATTTTTAAAGTTGCTTAAATTTTTATTATTTTTGAGTTTTCTATTATTATATACCTTCTATTTATTGAATTCCCTGGTGGGGCCGATTTCTTTTTTCTATTTACCACTGTTTTGAAGCATTTTATAGAGCTTTTCATAGAAAATTTCAAAATTGAGAACGGCTCGTCCGATTTTAATGAAATTTGATAATTAAGTTTCTTTCATACTTATTAGCGTATATTTGGGGTTTTAACAGGTTTACTAATTAGTGGGGGGTGGGGAGGGGGGCTATATATCTAATTTGAGAACGGCTCGTCCGATTTTAATGAAATTTGATAATTATGTTTCTTTCATACTTATTAGCGTATATTTGGGGTTTTAACAGTTTTACTAATTAGTGGGGGTGGGGAGGGGGGCTATATTTCAAATTTAAGAACGGCTCGTCCGATTTTAATGAAATTTGATAATTAAGTTTCTTTCATACTTATTAGCGTATATTTGGGGTTTTAACAGTTTTACTAATTAGTGGGGGGTGGGGAGGGGTGCTATATTTCTAATTTGAGAACGGCTCGTCCGATTTTAATGAAATTCGATAATTATGTTTCTTTCATACTTATTAGCGTATATTTGAATTTGGAAATACAGCCCCTCTCCCCACCCCCACTAATTAGTAAAACTGTTAAAACTCTAAATATATGCTAGTAAGTACGAAAGAAACATAATTATTGAATTTCATTAAAATCGGACGATCCTTTCTCAAATTAGAAATATAGCCCCCCCCCCCCCCCCCCACTAATTAGTAAAACTGTTAAAACCCCAAATATACGCTAATAAGTACGAAAGAAACATAACTATTAAATTTCATTAAGCTCGGACCAGCCGTTCTCAATTTAGAAATATAGCCCCTCCCCCTCCCCCCCTAATTAGTAAAACTGTTAAAACCCCAAATATACGCTAATAAGTACAAAAGAAACATAATTATCAAATTTCATAAAATTGGACCAGCCGTTCTCAATTTAGAAATATTGCCCCCCCCTCCCCCCCTAATTAGTAAAACTGTTAAAACCCCAAATATACGCTAATAAGTACGAAAGAAACATAACTATTAAATTTCATTAAGATAGGACCAGCTGTTCTCAATTTAGAAATATAGCCCCTCCCCCTCCCCTCCCCCTAATTAGTAAAACTGTTAAAACCCCAAATATACGCTAATAAGTACGAAAGAAACATAACTATTAAATTTCATTAAGATCGGACCAGCCGTTCTAAATTTAGAAATATAGCCCCCCCCCCCCCCCCCCCCCCCTAATTAGTAAAACTGTTAAAACTCTAAATATATGCTAGTAAGTACGAAAGAAACATAATTATTGAATTTCATTAAAATCGGACGAGCCGTTCTCAATTTAGAAATATAGCCCCCCTCCCCTCCCCAACACCCCGCCAAAAAAGACTTCAATTCAGTGATGTTTCACCCGTATAAAAGTGTTGGTACAATAATATGTAACAATTTAAAATTAAAAAAAAAAATAGGTGTGACGGTCGTGAGGAACCTCCCTTAAATTAATGTTAATTACAACACCAAAACCTTACCTAAACGGCTAGTTTGTCTAATCAGTTGTATACATCTACAAATAATCAAATATGGAGTCCAGGAGCTTTTAAAAAATACGAATCATTTTAAAAACGCGTGACGGTCGTGAGTAAGAAAAAGTACGAGGAAGAAAACTTACCCTGTATTGATGCAAATCTTAGAAAATACACCAAAAAATGTCTTCCAAACACATCACTTATGAAGATAAGCTCACGAATTACCTTGTAGATAGCAATAATCAGCACTAGCTTATTCTTGTAGAGAATATTTAAATAACTATTTAGTGTGACGGTCGTGAGGCCAAACCGAGGGACAAAAAGAAAACGGAATTTTTAGTTTCCCTTTATAGTTTAAAAATGTTTAAAAGCATGTTAATTTATTCTTCAATATATGGTCTCATACTCTAGAAAATAAAAACATAAGTTTTCTAAAAATAAATACTTAAATAACTTCCTTGAAATCTCATACTATAGCTAGGGATAAGTGAAAGTTATGAGTTTATAAGCCTTTTTGTAGCTATAGAAAAATAACAAAAATATTTTTCGAAACTAGGCTGTATGCACCAACTTTAAGGGGTCGGTGTACGTTCAAATCCACCAAAAATATTGATTTGGAAGTTTTAGTTCCATCCTAAGTCCAGCAGGACAGTGAAAAATCACTGCCATGAGAATGGCCCGTGTATTTCCAGAGATCCGATTAAAACTTCATTAGAGAGTCTAATAGTAAATTTGACCAGCTTTGAGATTAAAAAAAAGAGAAATTTTGAGTCGGACGAATAGTTTCGGATTTATATTGAAAAATGTAAAATAACGTCGATTTCACAACAGTACGGGTTTTTTATTGTGCTTTTAAAGAACATTATTTAAACTTCATACATAATAGTCTAATTGTAAATTTAATCAGCTTTAAGATGAAAAAAAAAAAATTTCGAATCGGACACATAGTTTCGGAGTTACAGACAAAAAAGTACGACAAACACGTTTTCGCAGAGAGTGGGGCTGACCGCCGGAAGGCCAATTTCTACACTTTTTCCCTTGAGATGATATCATTCTTTTATTGATAGAGCTTTTCTGGCAACTTCAATGCACGGTAATCGAATGCTAATTTTTCGTATATTAAAGAAAAATAATTAACGACAAATTATTTTTGTTATTTTGTTTACATATTACTGGGTTATGCCAATATTTTAATGCTGTTTTATATGGGCACCTTACGTCTGACAAAAAGACCACAATGACATAAATTGTAGATAATTTTCTCCTCTTTATTTTAATATAGAAGGGTATTTCGCTTAAAAAAAGAAAAATAAATAAGATTTTTTTATTTTTTCTCATATTTGCCGATGGAAATTTTGTTGGAAAACTTCAGATTCGTCTTTAGCACCCCAAAATATATAAAGTAAGCCATAAAAAACAATTACCCATAAACTTTCTAGTTCAAAATACCTTTTTACTGGACTGTGGCTATGAAGGACTGTTTGTATGATACTGTGTGGAAGGGAGTTAGGACTGGATTATTAAATTAAAAGAAAATAGGTTCAGCCATTCAATAGGATAGATTTAGCAACCCCTCCCCTACAAACTAACTAGAAAGGAAAATGTTAAATTTAAATTTTTATTCACACTTAAAAATTATTAAGAGATGTTATGGTAAAAGTTTATAAACATCGGCCAATATAGGTCATTAAAAATACATTACTCCCCCCAAACAATATAAGTATTTAAACGAAACTATTATTAGATAATGAAGAAAGTAAATGATAAAATTTAAAGATAATGTTTTGTTACCTTCGTAACTTACCCCCTTCTCCCACATAAAAAACAAAACAAAATGATTTTAATCAATTAATAAATTTACACTTTGAAATATTTAAGAGGTATGTATGCAAATAGACAAATTCTAAAAATTACTCGCTCCAAAATAATAAAAAAATTTAGATATGGCCTTTCACCCATAGAAATTGGTCTTTGGGATGTATGAAACCATTTTATTTTTTTTTTACGAAAATTGATTGAGTTAGTCTTATGTATAATTAGGTATTTCTTTTACAGGAAGGACGCTCTTATTTGGCTATGCAACTTGAAAACGCTGTCGCAAACAACAGCCCCAGGGATATTTTTGATCTGGCAAGCGAAGGTGCTGATGTATGTGGGTCGACTGAGTCTGGGGATACCCTGTTACATTTAGCTGCAATGGCTGGCAACTGTGCCTCCATTGCTGCTCTTGCTTTCCTCAAGGCCGACTTGGAAGGCGTAAACTCTTGCAATGCTACTCCGCTTGAAGTAGCAGTGAGGAATGATTGTGCACCTTCAGTGAAGGCTCTCTTAACGGCCGGTGCTAAATTAGACAAGCGTTTTCTTGATGGAGATACTTACCTCCATGTTGCAGCTGGAGGAGGACATAATGAAGCTTTGGAGGCCCTTCTGGAAGGAGGAATGGAAGTGAATGAAAAGAACGAGCACGGCGAAACCCCATTAGTTCGAACCATTAGAGTTAGTAACTTTCAAGGCTTCAAGAAGTTGCTGGAGAAAGGAGCTGATTATAGTGCTCTGCAACACGTCAGGTTAGAAAATGATGACTCCATCTTCCATTCTTTAGCTCGCTCAGGTAATGTCGAAATTCTGAAATTACTCAAATGTAGTTCTCCGCACTACATACACACTATATACACACAGTTGTGCGCAAATATTAAAAATCAAAACGGTCTCACACCATTACTCGTTGCTTCTGACCCTTCTGTTGTGAGAGTGCTCCTCAGAATGGGTGCGGATGTGAACTCAAACGATAACAGTGGAACAACTGCTTTGATAATGGCTGCGAGGAATTCTAAAGCAGAGATCTTAACATCGTTATTAATTAACGGTGCCGATCCCAAGATGAAAGACAAAGATGGTCGGACTGCGCTTCACTACGCTGCAGAAGGAGGGTGCATTGGATTGGTCAACAGTTTATTGCTTGCTGGGGCAGGAGTAGATGAAAAGGATAATGAAGGTGACACTCCAGCTTTGGTTGCTGCAGTTAATAAAAAGCTGGACGTCTTGCAGCTTCTTGTAGAGACTGAGGCTGACCTGAATTTTAAAATTGACAATAAAGATGGGGCACTGCATCATGCAGCAACGAGAGGGCAGCTGGAGGTAGTAAAAGCGCTGCTTGATGCCGGAGCGGCGGTTGATATGAAAGGACAGGACCAGTGGACTGCCTTACATCATGCAGCAAAGGAAGGACACACAGAAATAGTTAAAGCACTACTTGATGCCGGAGCAGCGGTTGATATGGATGGACAGGACCAGTACACTGCCTTACATCATGCAGCACACAAAGGACACACAGGAATAGTTAAAGCGCTACTTGATGCCGGAGCGGCGGTTGATATGCAAGATCAGTACCAGTACACTGCCTTACATCGTGCAGCAAAGGAAGGACACACAGAAATAGTTAAAGCGCTGCTTGATGCCGGAGCGGTAGTTGATATGGAAGGACAGTGGGAGTTCACTGCCTTACATCTTGCAGCACACAAAGGACACACAGAAATAGTTAAAGCGTTACTTGATGCCGGAGCGGCGGTTGATATGGAAGGTCTGTACGAGTACAATGCCTTACCTCTTGCAGCAAAGGAAGGGCACACAGAAATAGTTAAAGCGCTGCTTGATGCCGGAGCGGCGGTTGATATGAAAGGACATGACCAGTACACTGCCTTATATCATGCAGCAAATGAAGGACACACAGAAATAGTTAAAGCGTTACTTGATGCCGGAGCGGCGGTTGATATGGAAGGTCTGTTCCAGTACACTGCCTTACATCGTGCAGCAAATGAAGGACACACAGAAATAGTTAAAGCGCTGCTTGATGCCGGAGCGGCGGTTGATATGAAAGGAAAGGACCATTACACTGCCTTACATCATGCAGCAAAGAAAGGACACACAGAAATAGTTAAAGCGCTGCTTGATGCCGGAGCGGCGGTTGATATGAAAGGACACCTCCTGTACACTGCCTTACTTCATGCAGCAAAGGAAGGACACACAGAAATAGTTAAAGCGCTACTTGATGCCGGAGCGGTAGTTGATATGAAAGGACTGTGGGAGTTCACTGCCTTACATCATGCAGCAAAGGAAGGACACACAGAAATAGTTAAAGCGCTACTTGATGCCGGAGCGGTGGTTGATATGAAAGGACAGTGGGAGTTCACTGCCTTACATCTTGCAGCACAACAAGGACACACAGAAATAGTTAAAGCGTTACTTGATGCCGGAGCGGCGGTTGATATGGAAGGACAGAACCAGTACACTGCCTTACATCATGCAGCAGAGAAAGGACAAACAGAAATAGCTAAAGCGCTACTTGATGCCGGAGCGGTGGTTGATATGCAAGATCAGCACCAGCGGACTGCCTTACATCTTGCAGCACATCAAGGACACACAGAAATAGTTAAAGCGTTACTTGATGCCGGAGCGGCGGTTGATATGCAAGATCAGTACCAGTACACTGCCTTACATTGTGCAGTAGCGAGAGGACACACAGAAATAGTTAAAGCGCTACTTGATGCCGGAGCGGCGGTTGATATGAAAGGAGGCAGACAGTACATTGCCTTGCTTCGTGCAGCAGTGGGAGGATACACAGAAATAGTTAAAGCGTTACTTGATGCCGGAGCGGCGGTTGATATGGAAGGACAGAACCAGTACACTGCCTTACATCATGCAGCAGAGGGAGGACACACACAGATAATCGCAGAGCTATTGGACCGCGGGGCAGACCTAACAGCTAAGACAGAAGATGGCTGCACACCTCTAATATTAGCATCTTTGATGGACCGCTTGGCGGCGGTGCAGCTGCTCGTTGACCGCGGCAGTCCTCTCAATGATAGAGATAATGATGGAAAGACTGCCTTACATCGTGCAGCACAGGAAGAAAACACCCAGATAATCACAGAGCTATTGGACCGCGGGGCAGACCTGACAGCTAAGACAGTAGATGGCCGCACACCTCTAATATTAGCATCTTTGATGGACCGCTTGGCGGCGGTGCAGCTGCTCGTTGACCGCGGCAGTCCTCTCAATGATAGAGATAATGATGGAAAGACTGCCTTAGGTTGGGCTATTAGTCGTAATAAGAAAGCTGTAGCGGACTACTTGAGGTCTAGAGGCGGGGTGGAGTGATGTCAACAGCCGTTGGTCTTCTGCAGCCGGGCCTCCCTCCATCGCGGCATTGGGCAACCTTATTGTGGACTCTTTGTAATTTAACTATTACGTATTAATATTTTAATAAATACTATCTTTGTGAATTCTATTTTTATACTGATTGTGAATAAAAAGTATTATAATAAATTAAACATTCTGTTATGTCCTATTTCATTTATTTTTAATGACTACAAATAACATTTTAAAAAATTAAAATAAGTAACAATGTATGATAAAGTTCTATTTAATTATATTGTGCAAACTAAAGGCGATTTTATTTATTCATAAATAAATAACATATAACTTCATTCATAAATGGATTAAAAACAATTTAAGTGAAACAAAGAAATAAGTACAATATGGTTTGTATTTAAATTAAATAAATAAACACCTTAACTTCAATAATTGCTTCATGGCTCTAAAATATAGAGTTTTAGTTAATTCCATTATGGTAAGTAGAATGCACTGCAACAGCTCGATAGTAAATATCGATGTTTTACATTTTTATTTATGTGTTTAAGATAAAAGCAAGGAAACAAATAATTATTGTGTTATAATATAACTTTATTAATTATAGGTCTGTGATATGAAAAGTACGACACAAATAGCATACAAGATACATCCAGATTTCTGGTAAACGTTAAGGCTAAATGTCCCCTCTGTAGTATCAAATGTTCCACCACGTAGCGTGCCAAAATAAACAAAATTTAGATTCCTCCTCAAATTTCAACAGATAATCCGATTTTGGTTCTGTAAAGTTAACTTTGTTCCATATTTCCGTAGAATTTGATGTATCTATTTTAGAAGGCCATATATGTGATATTTACAATTTTAGGTTCAAAAAAACTACTTTATTGTATTTTGTAAAGAAAAGTCAACTAATAGGCAAGTGTATAATAATAAAATATAAATAGTGGCGAGAAAAAAAATTTTAATTATACCAACAACATCGGCCGAAACCCATAAATACGAATTTCAATGCAAATGTTTTTGTTTTGTTTTTCAGGTAGCATCTACATCTATCATGACTATAGCAGCCTCAAACTACAAATCTAAAATGAGATTTCAATCGAAAGGTTGTTTTGGAACTCAAAATAGAATTTTCACGATCCGAAATGAAAATTTCGAAAAATTATAAAAGTAAACAATAATTAAAACTATATAACCAAAAACACTGCATACTTATTGTAAATATATTTTAAAATGCGGGGTGCATCAAATATAAGAAGGAATTAGGAAAAATCACGTTAGAAGTATGGCAGAGGATAAGCGATTATAAACACAGATCCCCTACCTTCCGCCGCCGGGTATAACGACATGCTCTAGCCCTATTTTGGAGGGCCTACAACTTTTGTTCTATTTCACTTCCCCAATGAAGATTTTATTGACTAGAATTATTACATTGTTCATTTATAACGGGAAAAGGATATAAATAAAAACTTTATTTTATTATTAATTTATATAAAACTAGCTGAAAAAAAAAAAGGAATCCACAAACAATAAAGTATTATCTATTCCTATTACTAATTAAAAAATTAAAATTACTTATGCTATATTACTGCACATTAAAAAAATATATATTACTAGCATCCCCGTCGCGGCTTTGCCCGCCCTCATAAGTAAAGATAATTTCAACTAAAAATTAAAGCTTTATTTGTTTATCGACAAGATTCTTGTATTTTAGCATGTGGTTCAGCATTATTTGTTCAATGATTTTTTCACACATAGCAGTAATTATTAACCTAGTTATAACTGCACCGATTAGGTGGTTGAAGATTACGTAAAAGCACCATTAGACATAATTTTTTATTTTATTTTAATGTATGAATTGGTAATCAAGATGGATAAAGACTATTAAGAAACTTGCGGAAAATAAACTGCATTATCAGTGCTTATGACAAAAGGCCCGTGGATCATATTTTTACACACGATATAAAAAAGCAAATGATCGACATTTTGATTTAGTAATAATTTGTATTCGACAGAAATAACTTTATTGATTTGATCTGGTTGGATGTTGATTTCGAACTATAAAAGTATATGACAGTGTGGCAAACCTTGGTCCTACCTCTCAACATTGTACATTTAAATGTTAGTTATTGCAAATTTTAACATTGCAAAACCTTCCTAGAATTATAAAAATTATTTATTTAGATGTCGGTACAGATAGGTTCAGTTTACCATTGTAAACTCTATTGTGGGATGGCGCTATACACAATTGGTCGATTTTCAAGCTTCACTGGGATCCACATATCGCACACCATATTTAAATATTTTTTAATAATTTTCTTTATAGTTTAATAAGTAAATTTTATCATAGATTTCAAGCTCTTTTGTAACCTCCCGCGTAGAATGACACTCGCCACCTATCGGTCGATTTTCAAGCTTCACTGGGATCCACATATCGCACACCATATTTAAATATTTTTTAATAATTTTCTTTATAGTTTAATAAGTAAATTTTATCATAGATTTCAAGCTGTTTTGTAACATCTCGTGTAGAATGGCACTTGCCACCTATTGGTCAATTTTCAAACTTCACTGTTGTCCACATATTATCTTTTTTTAATAAAATATAAATTAACAATCAGTAGATTTTAATATTGCTAAACCTTCTTAGAACATGAAGATGATGTAGTTAATATTTAGTACAGATCGGTTCAGTAATATACGCGGTTTGTGATCAAAAACGAAAAATGACTTGTCTTTTTATAGAATAGGATAAATTATTATTATAGTAAATTTTCTAATTGTAAATCTTTCAAGAACTATGAAGATGATGTAGTTAAAATTTGGTTCATATAGGTTCATTAGTTTTACTAAAACGCTATTGTCGCTTGCCACATATTTATAGCTTTTTGGATAACAAATTAATTTAATTTAGTAATTTTATTATCAATTTTTAGCTATATTTAACACCGGATCATTGTAACCTCTCTTGAATGGCGCTCGCTTTACTACAAACCACAAATGTATCGCTTTTTAAACAGTAATTTAATAGAAAATATATAAATTTTATTATTGCTAAACCTTCCTTGAACTATGAAGATGATGTAGTTATATTTGATACAGAATAGTTCTATAGTTTTCGCGGTTAGTGATCACGTACGGAAATGGCTTGTCCTTTTATATATAACTTCATCTTCCGTCGAGGCTTCGCCCTCTCTCACAAGTGAAGATCTTAGAAATTGATTTTTTTTTATATTTATCGATAAAAATCTTGTATTAAAGTGAACAATTGAAAATTATATTTTTGATGATATTTTCACGCATAGCAGCCATTATTAACTTGGTTAAATTTAGATTGGTTAGGTGTTTGAAGATAACATAAAGCATAATTAGACATCCAATTTTCAATTTTAATATATGAGTTGGTAATCCAGATGGACAGAGACTATTAAGAAACTGCATTATCAGTGCTTACAACTAAAGGTTCAAAGTTCATATTTTTACACAAAATATTAAACAGCTGAGGATCGGCATTTTGATTTGTAATAATTTTCATTTGACAGAAATAATTTTATTGATTTGATTTGGTTGGATTTTAATTTCTAACCATAAAAGTATGTGGTAGTGTGGCAAAACCCGTTTCTAACACTCAACATTGTACATTTAAATTTTTATTGTTGCTAAACCTAGAACTATGAACACGATGTAGTTAAAATTTGGTATGTTTCACTCCATATAGCTGTTTTTATAACAATTTAATTGAAAATAAGTAAATTTTATTATCAATGTTCACCTCTATGTAACACTGTACCTTTTAACCTTTCATGTAGATGGCAATTGCCGCCATTTTTGAATTTCACTGTTGTCCACTTATTATTCATTTTTCAATAAAGAATTAGTTGAAAATCATTAGATTTTACTATTGCTAAACCATCCTATAAAGATGATGTAGTCAAAATTTGGTAGAGATTGGTTCAGTAGTTTTTGGCGGTTAGTGAACACAAACGAAATATTTCTTGTCCTTTTATATAATAGTATAACCTTATACCGCCATATGTTAGAATCGTATAGAGCTAACAGATAATTGTGACTTACAGATAATATACAAATAATATAAATTAAGATATAAGGTAGCCAATCTTTTTTGTTGGATCAAACTGCACACGGTGTGCAAATTTGATTAAAATCGGTTCAGTAGTTTAGGTGTTAGCCTGCCCCTAGGCGACGACACATAATTTATATATATTAAGATGAACAAATATGATATATTATTTTGGCATAAATGTTGCTTACTCTTAATAAGGAATAATTATATTATGAGCTGTATTCCTTAAAATTATTTACTTTTTTAATACCCAAATCAAAAAGCTTTAGTACTTCTACTGATTTCATATAAAAGTGATGAGTACAAAAAGTTATTGAATGAGTTTAAATAGGCAGTTTCCTTCTTTCCCTTCCTGCCGCGCATATTCCTGAGATATAAAACTCATTTTTCTATTTTACGTTTTGCCATAGGAATCCACAGTCAAGATTATGCTAGGTTCGGGTAAAAAGAAGAAGGTAGAAAACACGGGAAATCCCTAGACGGCATAGGATCAAATAGTCCAAGCAACGAAGGATTTTTAGAGGACTTAATTCATGTAGAAGCCAATTTTGGCACTGTTGTAGGGGGAGGTGTCCTTAACAACATACTAAAAGTACTGGGGGGTGGGGGTGGAGCTAAGGGTGGGGGGGGGGCGCCCTAAAGGTCGTTTTTTTCAGTTTTTCGTTAATAACTCGAAAACTCTTACCTCTAGCGAAAATATGTTTTTGTACTAAATTAATTTACATAAAATTATTTACTAAAAAGGTTCTATACATTTTTGTTCTGGGATCAATGTTTAAGAAGATATAGTGGGGGGAATATGGAAAATGTAAAAAAAACACGTTTTTATTGTTAAAATTTATATATTTATTGTTAAAAGACCAATGTTTATTGTTACAAATGAATAATTTATTATCATTAATGAAATGCTAATTGCTAAAAATAAAATTATTGTCGTTAAGCCTAATATGCTTATTGTAGAACTTGCGGTAAGTCGCACTTTTCCTCAAAAACACGTTTGTTGGTACTCTTTTGGCTTTAACTCCGAAACTATTTCTCTAATCTCTAATTTATTTTTTTCATTTTAAAGCTGGTTAAATTTATTATCAGATACCACATATTTAATTTTAAATACGTTCCGTGAAATATCCATTCCACCTCGCTGAATTCCGCGTACCTTTGTGAAATCCTTATTTTTTCGGAACATTTCTCGTCATTACTCTAAAATTATTTGTTCGATTCTGAATTTATTTTTTTCATCTCATAGCTGGTTAAATTTGCTATTAGATCCTATATATAAAATTTTGATAAATTTCCGTGAAACACCCACGCCAGCCCACTTAACATATCAAAAATGTCATATTTTGCCAAAACATACCCATTTAGTGTGCTAGCATGGGTATTACACGGAGTATAATTAAAAGTAATAGATAGGACCTGATAGATAATTTAAGTAGCTTTAAAATTAAATAAAGTAATTTGGGATCGGACAAATTGTTTCGGAGTTAAAGAGAAAATATGCTAAAAAAAACTAGAATTTTATAACAGTTTGCAGTTGTTAGCGTGCTGGCAAGGGTATAAAACGGAATTTTATCAAAATTTGATATATAGGATCTAATAACAAATTTAACTAACTATGAGATGGAATAAAAAATTCGGAATTTAACAAATATTTTTAGAGTTATAACGAGAAATGTTCCGAAAGAATAAAGATTTCACAACCGTTGCAACGGTACGCGGAATTCAGCGAGGTGGAATGGATATTTCACGGAACTTAATTAAAATTAAATATATGGTATCTGATAATAAATTTAACCAGCTTTAAGATGAAATAAAGAAATTCGATATTAGACAAATAGTTTCGGAGTTATAGCCAAAAGAGTACCGACAAACGTGTTTTTGAGGAAATGTGCGACTGACCGCAAGTACTATAATAAGCTTATTAGGCTTAACGACAATAATTTTATTTTTAGCAATAAGCATTCAATTAATGATAATAAATTATTCATTTGTAACAATAAACATTGGTATTTTAACAATAAATATATAAATTTTAACAATAAAAACGTGTTTTTTTTACATTTTCCATATTCCCCCCACTATATCTTCTTAAGAATTGATCCTAGAAAAAAAATGTATAGAACCTTTTTTGTAAACAATTTTATGTAAATTAATTTAGTACATAAATATATTTTCGCTAGAGGTAAGAGTTTTCGAGTTATTAACGAAAAACTGAAAAAAAACCGACCTTTGGGGCGCCCCCCCACCCCCCAGTACTTTTAGTATGTTGTTAAGGACACCTCCCCCTACAACTGTGCCAAAATTGGCTTCTACATGAATTAAGTCCCCTAGTGGGCCTTTTTTGGTATTCGTTGCCTGGGCTAAAAGGAAATATCAACATTTCCAATACTATCGTAGGTTCAAACAACAATGGTCTGGTAGGACAAGGTGTTTACAACCATTTCTTTGTGAAATTGAATTTTTGTTTTTTTCATTTTGATTAATCCTTTTAATTGTTTCAGAAGAGTAGTTTCATTTCTCATTTATTCGACATATCACACTTAGTACAGGCTTATTTGACTATTTTCCTCCGTCGAAACCCTAATCTCAAAGTAAAGGTAATAATAAATAATTGTAAGTTTTTTTGTACGAGAAACTTCCCACGTTTTTTTTACGTCCCGGGGTCTAAATTTTAGAAAAAATATGTTTTTTTACAGCTTAAAATTAGAAAACGGTTAGACATAAGAAGTAATTCATTACAAACCGTTTGATTTGAATGAGAAGTAATTTTGGGAAAAATTTGATTTCGTAAATACTATTTTTATTTATTTAAAAAAAAATAAAACATTTTTTTGAACTTCCGCATACCATCTTTTCTCTAGTCTATTCGGGTCCATGTTTCGGTCAACAAACACGGAAGGCTACAAAGAAAAAGAAAATATTTATAAATATATTACAATGGATCTAATAAGGTATTTGATCGCAAAAGGGAGTGTGTGCGTTTTAAAACCCCTTTACTGCGAAATAAGTATATTTTGCCACTTATGATTCCATTTTATTCATTTTTTTTTGTTTGGTGACTAAATTGTTGAAAGGATATATATTGATATTTACAAGCTTACAATCAGAAAACGGCTAGGTGTATGAATAAATTTATTAAAAACATTATTGAAACGTTTGATTCCGAAAAAAAACTCGTACTTTATTTTTGACATTGACTATACCTCGAAAATGGTCGACTCTAGAAAAATATGTTACAAAGCTAAATTAAAGTTGATTACATTTCCTATAAAATTGATTGTACATAATTTTTTCGAAATTCTAATGATTTTCGAGATATACGTTATTGAAAATCGGTGATTTTCGGGAAAAAAACAAATGTTACCTCACTTTTTGTAATACTTTTGCTTCTAGTACCTTCCCCGATCGTTACTCAGAAAAAAATACAAAATCAAAATTGTAGAGCATTTAATTTCATTTCATATATAAGTTTCTGGTATTTGAAGCAAATGTTTAACAAAAAGTGAGGTAAACATTTTTTTAAATAACCATAGCAGCACACTAAAAACCGCGACCTATTTTGAAATTCAAATTTGTTAAAGTCATTTAATTAATTAATCTGTGCTGCAAAGCCCAGATAAACTTGATAGTATTGATTATTATTTGTAAGGTTAACATCATATTTAAAAAACCAAAGGTCCTTTATTTTTTATACAATATTTTTTCGAAATCAGGAACACAAAATATATAGAAAAGATGATATTTTTGGCCGGCTAGACCTACAAGTTACCTCTCTGTACGTTGGTGTTCCATATTGGTGTTATTTTATTAAGCTCATTCAATTGAAAAATTCAATAACTTTTTGTAATCACTTTTATATGAAATCAGTAAAAGTACTTAAGCTTTTTGATTTGGGTATTAAAAAAGTAAATAATTTTAAGGAATACAGCTCATAATATAATTATTCTTTATTAATAATAAGCAACATTTATGCAAAAATAATATATCATATTTGTTCATAATATATATTTTTTTAATGTGCAGTAATATAGCATAAGTAATTTTAATTTTTTAATTAGTAAAAGGAATAGATAATACTTTATTGTTTGTGTATTCTTTTTTTTTTTCAACTAGTTTTATATAAATTAATAATAAAATAAAGTTTTTATTTATATCCTTTTCCCGTTATATATGAACAATGTTATAATTTTAGTCAATAAAATCTTCATTGGGGAAGTGAAATAGAACAAAAGTTGTAGGCCCTCCAAAATAGGGCTAGAGCATGTCGTTATACCCGGCGGCGGAAGGTAGGGGATCAGTGTTTATAATCGCTTATCCTCTGCCATACTTCTAACGTGATTTTCCTAATTCCTTCTTATATTTGATGCACCCCGCATTTTTAAATATATTTACAATAAGTATTCAGTTGTTTTGGTTATATAGTTTTAATTATTGTTTACTTTTATAATTTTTCGAAATTATCAGTTTGGATCGTGAAAATTCTATTTTGAGTTCCAAAACAACCTTTCGATTGAAATGTTATTTTAGATTTGTATTTTGAGACTACTCTAGTCATGATAGATGTAGACGCTACCTGAAAAAAACAAATTGCATAGAAATTCGTATTTATGGGTTTCGGCCGATGTTGTTCGTATAATTAAAAATTTTTTTTCGCCAATGTTTATATTTTATTAATAAATCCGTTTTCCGATCTAAAAATTGGTTTCATAATTAGGAGGAATCTAAAATTGACCCCGTATGTGCTGCGTTCTCTTGAGGCAGAAACACACTAGAGTGAGGGGACATTTAGCCTTAAATCAATACAAGATAAATTGAACTCGCTAAGGATGAAGTCCGGGAATGAGCGGTTTTGTGAGACATCAACATTATAGTCTCCAGCTATCATCACTGCTGTAGTAAGATCAGGCTCGAAATCGGGTATAATTTTAGCGATAATTTTGGAATATTTTAACAACGATCGTAACATAAAGAGTTTAATTGCTGCTAACGCAAACGGTGGATATATACACACCGGAGTACCAATTCGAAGATGCCACCAAAACATCACCAAGTTTTGCATCTTTCTTTTCCAAATAAATTTACGAAATGTCAATGTTAACTCAATTTACAATCAGTTAAGCTATTGATGTTGCGATATATGGCGACTCCACCGGTTTTGCGACTTGATGATGATGATACCGCTACCGATGATGTAGTCGCGATTTGTCTGTTCTTAGTGGTATTACAATATGATCTAAAAAGCTAGGTAGGCACATTCACTGGCAAGTTTCGCTGATTGCCAAATTATCAGATCGGTTGACGATTGTATCAGTAGAGATGTTTTCTGAGTGCGCGACCAAGCTGGTTTTGGCTTTTCAACGTGTATAGGCCGACGTATATTTTTATTCTAACAGCTTATTATTTTCACTGTCTCTACTTTAAACTAATGTTTTTTATACAATCGATAGATTTTGACGACAGCCGACGATTAAATTTTAAACGGACATCTTAGTTTCTCCGAGTCAAATGTGATACTAATTTTAAATCTCGATAAGCAGCAAAATAACCTCAAAAATTTCGGCTTCCCCCTCCACCGCGCATGATGCGTCACTGTTCTCGCTTATCGTAATGAATTCTTTGATCCTTTAGCTATCGAGTGGTATAATTTATTTTTGTATGTAGAAGATAGATTCGAAACTACAACGCCAAACTGTATTTCCCTATTTTGTTATCATTAGGTTTTTTGGATTGCCCCATATGGTAGCAAATTTAAAGACATATTCACGTCAATTTGATCATAAAAATTTATAGTTATCACCTCTATAACTGAAAGTTTTCCTGGTAATTCTGGTATATTTTATTAAAAGGCTATTTAAATTTTTTATATGTACTTCATTAACCAGCAGATAATCAAAGCTATTTGGATAAGCTATCTCCTATAATCAATACGACTAAGCTATTAGATTTATTAAATATTTATGAATATTAAACTACTTTAGCAGTAATGGTTTACAACTTTTAAAATGCATTGCAATTTTATTGTAGGGTGAATATAATTAATTTGATTGTAGTTTATTATATGACTAGTATAACAAATATATGTATGGTTATTTTTTAAAAAATATTTTCAATTTTTTTGTCTCTGTAAAATACAATTTTTCCATAAAGCGTATTTTATTATCCTCAACCATTTTATTCACAAAATACAGGTAGTTAAATGAAGAACAATTATCTTTTGGCTAATTACAGTTAATAATTGTCTCTCCAAATGGACCTAGAGAGAGTAAGGACATGTACTCTCAACTTGCAATTGTGCGGGCCGTCACACAGTGGGACGAATGGTCCAAATTTCCAGACATGCACGAAAAATTAAAACTATTTTATTTCAATCTCCGACCACTTTACACTGTCTTCTAAGATCTTAGGAATAAGAAAATTTTGGAATGTTTCAGAAATGCGTAGTCAAAATGATGTGTTTAAAATAATTAAATGAAGAAAAAAAAGAAGAAAAAAAAATTTTGGAGCAAAATAAACATACCATATTATTACCAAAATCACAAAAACGAAAACATTTAGGATCTGAAGGTTTTCAGTAATGTGAAGAAATAAATTTAACCTTCATTCGCAATAGTTAACGAAACCAAAGTGGCGAATTTTTAGTAAAAAACTATGAGTGGGACACTCCGTGGTAATGACATTTTCGTTGTTTATAAGCAATATTAAAATCAAATTACTCGTTTTTATTTCATGTTTATTATTTTATTATGAAAAAATGTTTCACCACCCTAATATCATTGGGCAAAAATTAAGTTAGGGCTTCGTTAATTGATTAATAATCTTATGGGACTAAAAATTGCCCGTAATCTGAGAATCGCCTTTATACGCTAATTGATGAATAGAACTAAAACTGGGGGGAAAAAAATAATTAAGTAAAAATACATATAAATGAATAAAATAAAAGAAAAAAAAGTATATATTATTAGGAGTAGGTAATGTTATATAGACAGTTTATTCGTTCCGCTCCATGTTATCAACGTGATCCACAAATAGTCTTAGTTATTGTATAGTCGTTTGTTGTTAACAAATTACAACAATAGCTATAAAAACATATAGGCAGCAACTGACCCATCAGTCTGTATCCAGATACATGTTTGATAGCTTGAAGCCATAGTCAAATTGTTTTTGTTGAAATCATCACTTACTTATCATCGCGGGAAGTCGGGGTGGATTAATTATAATTGTTAGTTTTATAAATTTAGCAAATAGTAAATTTTCGCATATTGTAAATATTAATACAAATTATTTGTTTTTTTCCATTTAAATTTCGACAAACCACGATTTGTTTAATATTTAGAAAATCCGATGGACGAAAAAGGCGTAAAACACGTATAACTCACACAACGGTAAACTCATTGATTTGCAGATTTTTAAAATTCGATAAGGCACATTAAAAATCATAGAAAATAATGTCCTTCAATTAAAACACGAACAAACGAAAATTGAATTTTTTTGATACATTATTGGTTAACAGAACAGAATCCTAAAATGGTGGGAAAAAACAGACTTCAGATTCGAATTCTACACTCTTGAAAATACCCATATGAAATTTGAAGTCGATGCAATAAGTTTTAGAGGCTCAAAATGCGATGTCTAGAAAGAACACCGTTTCGTCCCACTGTGTGTCAGTGACAGGGACTAGAGCTGGTATGGGTGGTCTCTCCAATTGTGTTCACTGTCACTGTTGGAACGGCGCACAGTGGTCCAGGACGCGAAAAAACTCTGATTTCTCGAGTTTCAAAATACAACTATTAAGTATTATATTTGAAAACAAGAATAGTAAACGCAATTATTTCGATGAGTTAAATAGTCGAGATCTGATTATTCGTTTACACAAGGACGTTGAAAGTATACATATGCAATGAAACAATGGCTGTAAAATTTGACTCGTGATTTTTAAATATTAATAGAATTCCTTTAAAATTCGTTTACAAATCCATATTAGATTCATGTTATAATTCATATTAGTATGAATTCATATTATATTTCATATACTCTGTACATCTGCTTTCCTGGAAGTATTCGTATTTTCGAAATTCAACTTATAATAATTATGCTATACTTTTTTACCAAAGTTTAACTTGTTTGCGCCGCTGTGCGCCGTCTTCTAGCAATGATAAATCAATTCAGTAGGCATCACTGTACACAATGAAACCGTTTTCAAGTGCGGCATTCTGCAGCTCTGACCTACAAATCATTAAGATTTGGAATAAACGTGGTCCATTAACCTACTTATTATATTGCCATGTTTACAAGCAAAACTTCAATATGTCTTACACTAGACATTATCAGTCTGACCTCGACGACAAGCAAGGAGATGAAAGCCATCCAGTTCCTCAGACGTCCACGTGAACGTTTGGCACTTCTACCATCGCTGCTGTACTTTCCTCAATGCTCACTTGAATGTGTGGAAATATTCAAAATATTAAGATTAAAGTTGTAAGGTTGACTAATAGAAAAGCTTAAAAAATTGTGATGGTTAAAAAAGATAATATCCCGAAAGTGGGTGTAACTTTAAGCGTTGGCGGGAATTCCTCGGTAAAAACGGGATTTTTTTATGGTACGGGACGGGTAATTTTTGATTGGGGAATTGGCAGCACTGATTCAAAATTAGTTTTATTATTATCTTTCCCCTTACTTAAGGTTAAATGATAAAAATGGAAAAATTTAAATTGAGTTACCGTGATCTAGTGGATTTAATTTTACGCAACGATCGTGACATTGACAAGTGTATCCGGGAAGTGGCAACCCTAAACAATTATTTGTCGTCAGATCATTTGGCAGAAATTCATAGGTATTTCAACCAAACATTTTTACCACATTTCAGTAGAAGATGGGAAGGTTCGGCGCGGTCCAGAAGGACTTTTTTTAAAAAGAACGAGGAGTGGTTAAAAAACGAATATTTTATGAATAATATATATTCGCTGGATGCTGGTGATTCAGGCTCACTACAAGAAACCTCTGTTGGCGGCCGTCCCGCAATACCTTTCGGGCATTGTGGTGATAGAGCCAAACAAATGAAAATAAAGCATCTACGAGAAACATTTTCAGAAGAATTAATTTTGGCAGCGGCTAAGGCGATAGGGAGACCAAATGAAGGATTCCCATCTTTCAGTCCGGAGAAAGCCTTGGCTTTGATGGTCGACGCTTCACTATCAAAACACCAGTATGCCATACTAAAAAAATCAAGTAAAGAAATAGGGTGTGACATATTTCCTTCATATAATCGTGTATTAGAAGTAAAAAAAAAGTGTTATCCTAACAGCATAGAAACTACGGAGAGTTCGGCGATGGTAAGCTTGCAATTATTACTAGACCATACTGCGAAACGAATTTTGCAATCAAAAACTGAAAATGAATTAGAAACCATTAGTGATGAACTTACACTAACATCCAAATGGGGCTGTGATGGATCCTCGGGACATAGTGAATACAAGCAAAGCTTTGTTGACCAGGAAGTAACTGATTCAAATATTTTTTTAACATCGATAGTACCTCTTCTTTTGACAAAAACTAATAACCCTACTTTCATTCACTGGAAGAATCCACGACCTGGATCTACAAGATTTTGCAGACCCCTGAAATTCGAATTTGTCAAAGAAACACCTGATACCATTAGAAAAGAAATTCAAAGAGTGAATGATGAAATTTTAGTGCTGACTGTATCAAATATTATTTTGAACAACCGAATTTTTCATGTAAATCATAAACTGGTGTTAAGTATGATTAACGGAAAGGTAGCACAGGCAGTTACAGAGACGTCATCAATGTCGGTATGCCCTATATGCTGTGCAAAACCATCTGAAATGAACAATCTTGAAATTATACGAAGCAAATCTACTTCTGAAGAAGCAATTAAACTTGGACTTTCACCATTGCATGCTCGGATCAAGTTCATGGAATGTATATTGCACATCTCGTATAACCGTTCATTTGAAAAGTGGAGAGTAGACAAAAACACACAAGAAAAAGAAGCAGTAAAAAATAAAATAAAGGATAAATTTAAGAGATTGCTGGGTTTGAATGTGGACGTTGTTAAACAAGGTATGGGGACGACAAATGACGGGAATACGTCACGAAGATTCTTCCGAAATCCAGATATTACAGCAGAAATCACTGGCGTAAATAAAGATTTAATTAATCAGTTTGGGGTCATATTGGATGTAATAAACAGTGGTGCTGCAATAGATCCTGACAAATTTGGAGAATACTGCGATGATACTGCCCAACTTTATGTCAAGTTGTATAATTGGTATTACATGCCAAACACAGTTCATAAAATTCTGTGCCACGGAAAAACCATTATTGCTTCAGCGGTTTTGCCTATTGGAATGCTGACGGAGGAGGCTCAGGAAGCGCGCAATAAAGATTATAGGCGATATCGTTTAGAACATTCTAGAAAATGCTTCAGAGTTGCTACCAACGAAGATGTTTACCATATGCTGTTAGTTTCCTCCGATCCGTACATAAATATATTTCGAACGGAACCTAAGACAAAATTTCTTCTTGAGTTTAGTGATAGTATCAAAAGGTTATTATTGTAGAACAAATTCTATGAATAAATTAAAAAAATTATAATACTTAATGTTGTTTATTTTATATTTTTTACGTGTTTTAACACAATTTTTAAAATGTATTTTAATCAAATAAACTGCTTATACTCTAGATTATTTTCACTTCAACATCTTGGAAACTTATAACTCTACACTTTCAATTTATAAAATAACCATTATATTCCATTTGCAAACGATAGATTGAATAAAATGGGTTACCAACAACCAATGTTTTAAAACACGATATTCGAATATTTTAAGAATATCTCAAAAACTGTAAGTCCCATCGGCTCCTGACCAGATTCAATCGATTCAGGGATTAAATTTATTTTGTGTTAAGTCACTTTTCTTGCCCATGACCGATATGTAGAAATGTAACTTGAGTATCATATTTTACGAAAATCAGTTGAATTCTGTTCCCCCTTCACCTCCTCCTAAAAAAAGAAATCAATATAGAGGTTTCACCCTTATAAAATTATTGGTAAGTGGGTATGTAACTTGAGTTCCAATTTTTTCGAATATTTTTGAGAATATCTCAAAAACTGTAAGTCCTATCGGCTCCCGACCAGATTAAATCGATTCAGGGATGAAATTTACATGAGGGTTAGCAACAACTGAAAACATAAGAAATACATGTTGGGAGATATAGAGTTTTTTCGCCAAATTAGCTACTCTGGACCACTGTGCGGCGCACAGTGGGGCAAAACGGCCCAAAATGGGTAAAAACCTCATATTTTCTAAACGGTTCGTGCTATAAGCATGAAATTTTGGAATTATATATTTCATGAGGTGCTGAATTGAATGAAACCATAATCAGCTTCATCGGATGATCAGAAAAGGTCAAAATTTAAGAACAAAAAGTAAGAAAAAATTAATAAAGTAAATTTGGAGTATATTTATATGCTATCTAATCTGCTGAATAGAATACAACTATAACCAGAGCAATCTGATCATCAGCATTGAGCTATGTTTTCAGTTTAAAAATTAAAAACAAATAAAATCAATTAAAAAAAATCATGTTTTTATTATTATACCTGTTTTTAGGTGCTAAATAGAATGAAATTTACTATATAGCTCTATTACAGACCCAAGATTCCTTGAATTAGGTTAAAATTCATTATTAGGTTATATTTGGAAATAAATTAAAATGTTTAATGTAATTTGAAAAATGTAATATTTTTTACAAAGTAATTTCAGTTGAATTCTATTGAATATACTGGACAGTTATTTACAATAATCAATCTTATATTGGCAAAGATTATATTCACTCGTTATATTACGTACAAAAATAAAAGCTATTAACTATAAAAGTAAAAAAAAAAAAAGATTTCGAATTGTTCCTTTTTTCGATAACAGTAAATAAGAAGCTTCATCATTTAATGGGAACTTCTTTTTTTTTGAATGCGGACTTAAATTACTTATCACCGGATCAAAAGTCATCATGATAAAATGAAAAACATCTTCATTTGTTGCTGTTCCAGAGCACTTTCTGGAATGATGATCTCTGTGATATTTATTATAGCTCACCTTCAGTTTTAAAGCCAAATGTATTTTTTATATATTAATTAAACACATTTTTAAAAACATTTTACTGTAAATCTCTGAATTTAGTAAGACATTTAGATCGAAAATGATTGGAGTGGTAGAATATCCTAGCCATTGATATAAAATAATAAAATAAATAAATAAGATAATCTTCATGAAAGAACTAAGGTATACAATAATTAGAACTCAGTGATACAAATAATAACCCCATAAATTGGTCATCCAAATTCCAAAACTTTTATTTTCAATTGAATTTTATTTTTTATTTGAAGAGCTATTTTTGAAAATCATTCTTTCTGCTATAATCTGGTACTAAGTCTCTCAAGAAGTGTTATGTGTTTTTGTATAGAAAACAAGAAATCATATTTGATCATTTTACAATGAATAACGAAAAGAAAATATATATATATACATTAAATAAGACAAAACTAATAAAAACAAATATACATACATAGTAAGCCAATTTTCACATCCTAGTTATAAACAAAAAAAAAATTATGCTAAAAATTAGTTTCTGTATAGTGAAAAATAATTCATAAATTCATCCCCTGAACAAATATGGCCGAAGCCGGGATTTATATTTATAACACGGTTCCTCAGATACCTGTACTTCAATTTGAACCCCTAAAGAGAGCCTAGTTCGGTGTAGCTTTTTTTGAAAGACCAAGTGAAATGAAGATAAGTTAGATTTACGAGACAGCTAACTTTGAAAATTCCTGGCAGTCAAGGTTGGGGCTACATTTACGAAATAAAAATCGTCCATAAACCAGTAAACATCAATAGTGAAGTTCAAAGGGTTATACAAAATTTTTGCTAAAAATTCAGTCTCATACAAAATTATTTTAACAGAACTTCAAAACCGTGTTATTTTCTCAACTCCAGATAAGGGCAACTTCAAGGACGTGTACAGCTCCTGGTAATGAAATAATCGAAAAACCAGTTCCACAACCTTATGCTACATTTATTTAGGTATATAAAAATAATGAAAAAAACAAAAACAAAAATCATGAGATTTTAGGGTTTTTTCCACGTTTGCCCCACTGTGCGGCGCACAGTGGGGCAGAACAGCCAAAAAGCGGATAAAACTCTTTTTCTCGAGAACGGTAAGTTCCATCGAGCTGCGAATAGTCTCATTCGATTCAGAAAGGAAAATTACATAGGAAATTGAAAAATTATATCATTATTTTCTTTAATAAAACTGAGAGATATTTTAAATTATCTTATAAAATTTCATCTAACATAATTTTAATTTAATTCATCATAAGTGTATGCTAACTTAACTTCATTAAACAAAAACAATTGGTTCCCTTTTTCAATAATCACATTTTTATGTCGATTAGTTCAGAGTAATTCATTATTTACCTACATAATGAATGATAGGACGGCTCACATATCAATTGGAGTTCTTCTTCACTGATGGGAAGTAGTTTTTCTTTAAGTTGAGGCCTCATGTACGTAATGTAAGGACCTAATGGTTCTAGTAGGTTGTGAAACATATCATAATATCAATCTTTCATTCATCCACTCATAAAACCTAGTTTCAAAGTTATGTCTATTAAAATTAGATTTCATCTTTTGTTTATAATGAGGGAAAAACCGCTTATTAATTGCACAAAATTGTAAAGTTATCAAATCATCCGATTCCAAAAAATACTTGTCGCGAACAATAGTTTCTAAAGAAAAGTCACTAAAAAATACCTCACAGAGATCGGAATATTTTATTTTGATTTATAAAGTGCATGTATATGTTAACACTTTTTGAGAAGAAAGCAGACCTAAAACCGCACTGGGGTGTCAATTTTTTTTTTTTTTTTTTTTTTTTTTTTTTTTTTTTTTTTTTTTTTTTTTTTTTTTTTTTTTTTTTTTTTTTTTTACATTTATCATATAGTCACTTATTTGTATTGCCAAAATTATTATATTAAAAAAATAAAAAACAATATAAATTTTTCCATGATCGTCTATAAGTGGAATAAGAAATAACTATTTCTCTGAAAATGCAAAAAATGAACTTAGATATCTATCCCTAAATATTTCTTTGATCATTTGAGAATTAGATCACTTCATTTGTATTTCTGAATCCCTTCCTTAGGTTTAATATATAGCTTTTGTAAATAAACAAACATAGGGACCACGAACAGGCTAATCTCAACTTTGTAAACAATCGTTGTTTTTTTGCACAGTTGTCATCAGTTGTCAATAAAATTAATAGAGATATTAAGTAGTGGTACAAGCTTTATGGCAATGGTAGTTTTTAACCGGAGCTCAGCGGAACTTTTTTTGTAGGACCACACATGTAAAAAAAAATTCTAGTTACTTTTCCTCCCTTGCTCTAGTATATATTTGATAATATATTTCCTACATAGGACCAATCTAATATTTTTTCATTATTTTCTTACATTTTTTCATTCTTTAGTGTTTGATCTACAAATCTGTTAAGTTTCATAGGTTTATCTATAAAAATAAATCCACAGTGACCCAAATGGTAGCTCATTAGAAATAGGCCATTTTGGGGTGGAGTATTATTGTCCAACTTTAGAAGGCCTCGGAGTCGCAAATAAAAATGAAACTGAAAAAAACAAACTGGAAATATTTGCTGCAACTAATAATGAATACAATGGCCCATCAAACACGACAAAAATAATAAAGTCATTTTTAAAGTTTTTTCCGTGTTTGCCCCACTGTGCGGCGCACAGTGGGGCAAAACGGCCCAAAATGGGTAAAAACCTCATATTTTCTAAACGGTTCGTGCTATAAGCATGAAATTTTGGAATTATATATTTCATGAGGTGCTGAATTGAATGAAACCATAATCAGCTTCATCAGATGATCAGAAAGGGTAAACATGTAAGAACAAAAAGTAAGAAAAAATTAATAAAGTAAATTTGGGGTATATTTATATGCTATCTAAGCTGCTGAATAAAATAAAACTATAACCAGAGCAATCTGATCATCAGCACTGAGCCATGTTTTCAGTTTAAAAATTAAAAAAAAAATTAAGTCAATTAAAAAAAATCAAGTTTGTTATTATTATATGTTTTTTAGGTGCTAAATTGAATGAAATTTTCTATATAGCTCTATTACAGACCCAAGATTCTTTGAATTAGGTTAAAATTCATTATTAGGTTATATTTGGAAATAAATTAAAATGTTTAATATAATTTGAAAAATGTAATAAGTTTTACAAAGTAATTTCAGTTGAATTCTATTGATTAGAATGGACAGTTATTTAAAATTATCTATCTCATATTCACAAAGATTATATTCACTCGTTATATTACGTACAAAAATAAAATCTATTAACTATAAAAGTAAAGAAAAAAAATATTTCGAATTGTTCCTTTTTTCTATCACAGTAAATAAGAAGCTTCATCATTTAATGGGAACTTCTTTTTTTTAAATGCGGACTTAAATTACTTATCACCGGATCAGAAGTCACCATGATAAGATAAAAAACATCTTCATTTGTTGCTGTTCGAGAGCACTTTCTTGAATGATGACCTCTGTGATGTTTATTATAGCTCACCTTCAGTTTTATATATTAATAAAACACATTTTTAAAAACATTTTACTTTAAATCTCTGAATTTAGTAAGACATTTAGTTCGAAAATGATTGGAGTGGCAGAATATCCTAGCCATTGATATATGAGAATAAAATAAATAAATATGATAATCTTCATGAGAGAACTAAGGTATACAATAATTAGAACTGATGCAAATAATAACCCCATAAATTGGTCATCCAAATTCTAAAACTTTTATTTTCAATTGATTTTAATTTTTTATTTGAAGAGCTATTTTTGAAAATTATTCTTTCTGCTATATTCTGGTACTAAGTCTCTCAAGAAGAGTTATGTGTTTTTGTATTGAAAGCAAGAAATCATATCTGATCATTTTACAATAAATAAAGAAAAGAAAAGAAAAAAAAAAATATATATATATATATATATTAAATATATACACATATATTAAATAAGACAAACTAATAAAAACAAATATACATAGTAAGCCAATTTTCACATCCTAGTTATAAAAAAAAAAAAAAAAAAATATTGCCAAAAATTAGTTTCTGTATAGTGAAAAATAACACATAAATTCATCCCCTAAACAAATAAGGCCGAAGCCGGGATTTATATTTATAACACAGTTTCTCAGATACCTGTACTTCAATTTGAACCCGTAAAGAGAGCCTAGTTCGGTGTTGCTTTTTTTGAAAGACCAAGTGAAATGAAGATAAGTTAGATTTACGAGACAGCTAACTTTGAAAATTCCTGGCAGTCAAGATTGGGGCTACATTTACGAAATAAAAATCGTCCATAAACCAGTAAACATTAATAGTGATGTTCAAAGGGTTATACAAAATTTTTGCTAAAAATTCAGTCTCATAAAAAATTATTTTAAAAGAACTTCAAAACCGTGTTATTTTCTCAACTCCAGAAAAGGGCAACTTCAAGGACGTGTACAGATCTTGGTAATGAAATAATCGAAAAATCAGTTCCACAACCTTATGCTACATTTATTTAGGTATACAAAAACAATGAAAAAAAAAGAAAAGAAAATCATAAGATTTTAGGGTTTTTTCCACGTTTGCCCCACTGTGCGGCGCACAGTGGGACGAAACGATGTTTTTTCTAGACATCGCAATGTGAGCCTCTAAAAATTTTTGCATCCACTTCAAATTTCATATGGATATGTTTTTAAGGGTGTAGAATCCGAATCTGAAGTCTGTTTTTGCCTATCGTTTCAAGATTTTGCTCTGTTAACCAATAGTGTGTCCAAAAAATCCAATTTTCGTTTGTTCGTGTTTTGATTCTAAGGATATTATTTTCAATGATTTTTGATGTGCCCTATCGAATTTAAAAAAACTGAAAATCATTCAGTTTACCCTTATGTGAGTTATACGTGTTGTATGCCTTTTTCGTTGATCGGACTTTTTAAATATTTAAGAAATCAGGGTTTATCGACATTTAAATGAAAAACAAAAACAAAACTAACCTGTTATAATTAATTAACCCCAACTTCCAGCAATGATTTCTATAAAAACAATTTGACTACGGCTTCAATCTATCAAACATAGATCTGGATACAGACTGATGGGTCAGTTGCTGCCTATATGTTTTTGTAGCTATTGTAATTTGTTAACAACAGACTATACAATAACTAAGACTATTTGTGGATCACGCTGATAACATGGAGCGGAACGAATAAACTGTTTATATAATTTTACCTACTCCTAATAATATATACTTTTTTTTCTTTTATTTTTTCTCTTTTTTATTCATTTATATATTTTTTTATTCAATTGTTTTTTTTCTCCAATCTTTATTCTATTCATCAATTAGCGTATAAATTCATTTGATAATTATTGCTTAAATTTCATCTTAACTCAATTATTTTAAATTAAAGTTAAATTATTTTAGTATTATTCTAAAAATATTTTCTGTATTGTTATAAAAATAGTTTGTATAAATATTCATTTAAATATGCGTTATGTCGAGAAATATATGCATGAGAACACGTAGAAATATATGCACCTATTGCAGGGCGCCTATTACTATTACCTATTACTGCAATGTGAACAAACTTAAGAAAAGAAAATAACTAAGACTAAACATTTTGAAATTAACAAAATACAATTCTAAATTAAAAATTTCAAATATTGTTTTGTTTTTCATAACTGGGAAAGGTACAAACAAAAATATAGGTTGATGGTTTAATTAGGTCGAATTACAACATTAGAAATATATAAACTATGCCTAACCACGGGTTAATTCGGCCATATTCGGAAAATAATGAAACGTATTTATCTCATCAAATACCTAACGTGAAAGTCTATGAAGTCCATTTTTTGGACAAATTTGGACGTTTTCTTTAACACGCAATAATGTACTCGAAACACCCTGAAAGTTACTCCACATGTCATTGTTTTATAAAATCCTAATTCTTTCTAATGATAAAACCATTACTACTAATTTTTTTTTAGTTTGAATAGACTAGTACGAAATAGAAAGTAATTTTTTATTTGAGATTATGGGGTATAATTATCAGTAAAATTTAAAAAGTTACAGGAACAATCATAATCACTAAATACGATTTCGTGTATTTTTATGTCAATTTTCATTATCTTTTTATTTTAAAAACAGCATTTTCACTACGTATTTCTGAAAAATTTCCACATTTTCTTATTCCTAAGATGTTAGAAGATGGTGCAAAGTGGTCGGTGATTGCAATAAAATAGTTTCAATTTTTAGTGCATGTCTGGAAATTTGGGCCATTCGTCCCACTGTGCGGCGGAGATAACCCAAGCTCTAGTCCTTATCACTGGCAGTGACAATGTCACTATTAACTTCTATCGTTTCAGTCTTCAGTTCAGTCTATCACAGTTCAGTTCAGTCTATCAGTTCAGTCTTCACGCCATCCATCTCAAGTCACGGTCAGCTGGACTCAACTCTACCATTGTCACTGTCACTGGCACGGCTCGGTAGTAAGACTGGAACGATAAAAGTTAGTAGTGACATTGTCACTGTCGGCTGGACTCAACTCTACCATTGTCACTCATTGTCGTGACAACTCTACCATTGTCGGCCCTTACAATTGCAAGTTGAGAGTACCGATATACGATTATTTTTCTCAACATTAATTTATTTATAAAATGGAAATTCTAAAAATAATAAGTGAAAAATATTTGTATAAATATGAAGAAAAAAAATTTCATATATTTATATATTTTTTGTTAATTATGTTTGGCCTTTCTATACAAAATATACTTATGTGATTTTTAATTTATAATTAATGTGGAAAATCCACGTAACGATAGTAAAAGTATTTTAAATAGAAACTTCATATTTTTCAAACCCTTCATATTTTTCAAAATTTTTAATTTCTCATTTTTTACCAACCAATGCTATAAAATAAAATAAAAAAATGTTAAGCTGGGAATTAAATTAAAATTCTGTTGTCCCACTTGATATTCTTAAAACATTACTTGCAATCATTTTATTAAAAAAATAAAAGATTTGTATTTTACCTCCACTATTGATCAAACATTCAAATCAAGAAGGCTGTTGAAATATTTAAATTTTATTTTGTAATATAACAGTCTTCATTTAAGAAACCGGAAATTTTCAAGATGTCAACATGATAAAAAAAATTCATTATTGCCAAGATATCGATAATAACAATAATATTTATGACTTGGAAAGTAAAATAAATAAATAAAATAGTTCGGTTATTTATTTGTCACAGTCGCAGTTATATTTGAATTGGGACGTTGGAACCTAGGAGCAGTTAGCACTCCAGTCGACCGGACTTGTTGGACTGCCTGTCACTACTACAACCCTTCCAGTTCCATATTAGCCATGGTGACCGAAAAACATCGAAATTTTCGAAGTAATTTCAATTTTTTGGCATGACGAGCCTTCTTTAATCGGTGCGTTTTTAGTAAAAAACATGCAAGTACCCCACACCAGTTCGATTCTTATGCTTCACTTCGAGTTTACATTTATCGATAGTTCATTCCTATAACCTCACATGTAAACAATCACTTTTACATTTTCAACTTGGATTGTGTTGTTTAGTTTGTTATATTCATGTTTAGTCTTCTTAAATGTAAATAGGTGAAACAGAAGTTAACAACATGAGTTTCATAAAGGATTAAGTGTTTTATCAATTCATGTTTTCTTATTCCCCTGTTATCTAATGTGTAGAAGTGTTACAAAACTTATGAACATTAATTTGTACATGGATTTGGTGTTTTATATATTTTTATTTGTTGTATCAATTTAAATGATAAAATTTTAGTATACATATTTTGTAAATGGATTCTTTGTCATCCATATTACTTATTGTCCTAAAGTGAGACAGATTGTATAATTAATTCGATAAAACATATCGATCTAAAAATAAATTTAAGAAAGTATACCACAGGTTTCATATTTTGTTATTTCCACTTCCCTTAAGAAAAATAGCAGAAATTAACATCATAACTTTCAACAAGGATTCTGTCTTATATTGTATAATGGCTTATAAAATGGTGAATAGACAATCTGAAAATAATCACAGATGAAGAGGTAAATGGCATATTATATAATTGTAAAACTATTGGTGTAATGTTATAGATTAATGTATTTAAAAAAAAATTAGAATCCTGATGATGGGGCATTTTCTCTGAAACATTTAGCTACAAATGTTAAATAAATAGGAGCTATGCCAAATAAATACTTAAGGATTCTGTCATTTATAATTTGTTATTTACATTTCCCTCACATCAGAAAGTTTATCAGGAATTAACATTACTGGTGGTTTAGCATTATCCTAATTCTGATTTAATATATTAATTCATCATTGATATAGTGTCTTATATTTTGATATTTTCTTATTTCCACTTCATTATTTTCTTATTTCTCATTTTAATATCAGAAGGTAAACAGAAGTTAATATTACTTTGAACAGGGATCTGGAGTTTCTCCTTAAATGAAGGAAAATAACCTTTCCCCTCAAAAAGTAGCAACTAAAAGACCTAAATAAATCGGAACAAGGTTAGAATCGATAAAAAGGTATTCTGGGCGCGGGTAGGGGTTGGCGGCCCGCTTCCAAACCGTTACCGATTCTGAGTTACGTTATTTTGAAAATTGGTAATTTTTTCCAAAAAGTCCAAATTTTTAGTTTTGCATTTTATTGACAACCCTGTTTTCGTTAAATAATTGTTATCATGTAAGATATAGTATAATTATCTAAGAGATATTTATATATAAATAAATTGTGATATTTCAACCTGAGGTTGCATCAAATTATTTATAAATGTTTATTTATGTTTCATATTTACATTTATAAAACCTGAAAACTGTGTTCTGTAATGTATTTTTAAGAATTGTTTTTGAAAAATGCCATATATGCATATACATATACAGTTTAAAATGGTACAAGAAACTTTGGTGATGTGGGTTTGCATAGCACAGACGGTAAGGAGCACCGCCTGGACTGGTCCCTAGAGCAGTCCGAACGCAGCAGCTCAGCTTCTCAATTTTCTACTGAACAGAATACAGAATATAGTAGAAGGGGCAGAGGGACTAATGCTGTAAGGGTCCCGTGGCTCCAGTCCGGCCGGCTCTCCCCCCACCACCTCCACCCCGGGCTAGTTCCACCTCAGGCTTATTTACAAATTTATCTAACAACTAATATTTAGGCTTCTACTCTTACCAATTTTATTGGATTCCATCTAATTGTTCAAAAATTTATCACATTCATGCATAGGTAGGTAGTTTAAGAACGAAAATAAACCAGAATATTACAAAAAGAAAATTACTAATTCATTAATTTTCGATCTTATTTTATTTGTATGTGTATTATCGTTGATATTTTTCAAAAAATGGTGGATTTGGACATTAGAAAATATCATTCCGATCGATCTGATTAATAATGAGTAATGAGAGCCATCTTCTAAAAAATGTGAAAATCTAGAAAAAAACTTTCTCCCAAGGTATTGTTTTAGAAGTAACGAAAGCAAATTTTCTATTTTCTATTTAATTAGTTTATTTTCTTTTTCTTCAGGCAGTTTTTGTAGACTGTATTTGTAGGCACAGTTTTTCTTCTTATACCGCAAAACGTTTCGGCGAAGGTTTTAAATTTGTTTTTTCTTTCCAACCTGTATTTTTTTTTTTGTGGTAGAAAGTGAATTTTCAGTGAAGCTTAAAGAATCAGCTGTATTTCGAAGCTGTGCAGATCTTTCAAGTTGTTTTATTGAGCTCGTTTATGTTTTTATTAGTGATCTCTAACATTTTTTAAATCTCTTTTCATTTGGAAACCTAATATTTTTCAACTGGGTTGCAAACCTTTTTATTGGCCCCCTTTCATAAAAAAAAAAAAAATTCAACATTAAACTTTTAAGTTTAAATACCTACGTATGTTGGTAAAGCAGGGAGGGGACGTAAAAAGTTATATATACCTTAATAATTGTCTGTCTCAAATGATCTGGGAAATCAAAAAACCGTCTGAATTGCACCTTTCTTTAGATTTACTCGAAATGAAGATCTGTCAAAATCGTCCTCTTTAAAATGTTTTGTACAAATAACACTTCTATTTGTTGGCTTCCATTTTTCTTGCTTCAGGGCTGAACCCACTTATTTCGTTCCTCTTCAACTGAAGGGAAGCTGAGGAAAAAATAAAAGGTAAAATTGGAACTGTTATTTATTCAAATCTAAAACTATATTCTTCTTCTTACGAGTTCGGCCATCTGTGGACCACGCTCAATTGTTTATTTCTTGCTCTTCCTCTCTCTCCAATATCTCTTCATTACCTCTGCCTGATGCTTTCTTCTTTCATCTGACCACCGTCTTTTAACTTGTGTCTTAACCATTTCCGGAAATTTGATCCTGTCCGAAATTGGTCTCTGTCCCACATTGAATTCCAATGCACATTTGCCACCCTCATATCCTCCTTTACCATCCTTATCCATGTATTCTTTTTCTGGTTTTGGAGGCTGTGTTGGAAAATTTTCTTCTTCAGTCTTCTTTCTTCCATTCTCATCAAATGCCCACAAAACGTCAATCTACGTTTCCTCATTACATCACTCAACCTTTCAATTTTTCGATATATTTCCATATTACTTTTTAGTTTAAAACCTTCTTCAGTCTTTCTTGGTCCTAATCTTTTTCTCTCCTTCTTTTCCATATTTTCAACTTCTCCCTTTTTGTTGAGAAACAAGCATTTAGAGGCATATAAACTTTCAGGACGAACAACTGCTTTATAATGACGCAATTTAGCCTCAATAGAGAGATTTATTTTATTATATATATCCTTAGTTTTTAGGAAGGCAAATTCCATTTTGTTGGCTCTTGCGAGATTTGCTGCTTTATATAAACCATTATTTTGAATTACTTCACCCAAATATTTAAACTTATCTACCCTCCTAATGTTATCATATTTAGTCTTTAGTTCTTTGCTTA